>JAESVK010000911.1:648527-675424 GCA_017140935.1 Hamamelis virginiana | reverse complement strand
AAAAAAAAAAAAATTACAATAATGCAACTTACTTTTGATGGACTCTTTAAGAATAGATATAGAAAAGAGATTAATAATTCACAATTTGAAATGAATGTAATTTAAAATTTTTCTATAAAGAGTTCAATAATATAAAAATTCTCCATTAATAGTCTCATATAGATACAAAATCTAAAAGGAAATCACAACAAATGTAATCTTATCAAATAATAGCAAATTTGTCAATTTA
Organism: Hamamelis virginiana; assembly: GCA_017140935.1. Classification (NCBI taxonomy): domain Eukaryota; kingdom Viridiplantae; phylum Streptophyta; class Magnoliopsida; order Saxifragales; family Hamamelidaceae; genus Hamamelis; species Hamamelis virginiana. Next base: position 675,195 of record JAESVK010000911.1, on the reverse strand, counting down.
AAAAATGGGTTGACTTTGAAATATCCTGCAAAGATCTCACGGTAAATCTTAGAGTGTATTAGACTTTGTGGTACAGAATTTAAATTATAGGGGAAGTCTGGATAATTTTCCCAAATATTTAATTCAACGGTGTGTACTCAAAATACAACTCACACAAAAATTATGTTAAAATTTGTGTTCATATTACTTATATATATATATATATATATATAGAAAGAGAGAGAGAGAGAGAGAGAGAGTCCCGATCTAGTAAGCATATGCTGACTTTCATGAAAGTCGGCACAAATCTCATACAGAATTGCAGGATGCATGTTTTGAAAAATTGATTGTTGGATTAGATACTCTTGTTATGGATGTCACGTCTGCGAAAAATCATAGTAATCCGATATAGGCATCTCAAAATACAGGCTGTGAAAAATTCTAACCGCTGAAAACTGTCATAGTTTTTCTTAGTGGCATATCATAGTCCACATTTGAACAAAATCATATATGTTATTATAAGGATAGGATTGAGTATTTTACACAATTTTTACTTACATTTTGTAAGACTTGCATTTAAAAATAAAATAAAAAACCATTAAATTACATGCTCCTATTATATATGTTCTTGTTAGATATCAAGTTGATCGGACATGAAAAACCATTTCATTCATAAATGATATATTTTATGTTTATAAAAAATATGAATTCATTGATTAAATGGCTACCGGTACATATTAAATGTAAAATTTTCCATGCATGATATATATAAAATGGCATTTAACTTAAAGAAATGGGCTAACCTGCTGGTAAAATTTCTTTATAATTGCACTGAAGTCTTGGATTTACAAAATAGAAATTATATAAAAAATTATGGCACCGTTTGAATTTGTTTTTTATAAGTATTTATTTGCTTTTTTAAAATTTTTCTAAGAAATTATATATTGCAAATATTTTAAAAAGCAAATAAGTACTTATAAAAAATAAATCCAAACGGTGCACATATAAAATATTATGTCCATAAAACCTAAGCCTATATTATATCTTTTCTCCGCTTACAAGGGAGGATTTTGAGGACAAAAAACTTGGCCGGCAAGACCTACCCATGGGTACAGGACTCGGTATTCCAAAAATTATAATAATAAAAGATAAATATAAAACATATTTCCTTTCTTTAACAACAAAGAAAAAAAGAAAAGAAAAAAGAAAGACAGCATATGTTCTAATAGGCTAATACTCAGCATGGACCTGATACGCACGGCTCATCACAACCGTCCGTGCATTGCATGTGCCGACATGTGTGCATTATGGACGGTCGAGATGCACCGTGTGCACTAGATCCAAATTGGGCTAATACTATCTTAAAATAACATGCGGTGGTTTAATCTCTTGTCATTTCACACTTGAGAAAGCCGTAGGTAAATAATTGGCAAACCCAAGGATTTGGCAAAGCTCTAATCTATTTTTTTGTCTAGTGAAACAAATGATGTATAAGAAGGTATCAACTAGCGTGCTAGAAAAGTCTTTTGGTGGTTGTATTAAGAGACCTACGTTCGAGTCTAGCCTTTATCGAGATGGAGAAAGTTTAAGGGTCGGGGAAGGAGAGGGCAACTTCATGTTATTAAGCTCATAAGCCCAATAAACTTTTTGACAAAAACAAAAATAAATGATGCACAAAACTTCCTCTATTTCTAAATTTAGACATTGTAGTAGCGTAGCGGCCCATCTAAGGTTCTTAGGGCATGTGTAGTTTCCAAAAACGATTATTTTAACATTTTAGTAGGAAAAATGCAAATGTCCAAAAAAATTTATCCCACAAATGTATTTCAAATTATGCAAGGATGATCCAACCATTTTCTTTAATAATAAATTCTTTCATTGATAATAAATTAAGGGTTAGGATTCATTTGGAGTACTTTTTGGGATAATTTTTATTTAAAAAAAAAAAACTAAATTGATCGAAATTTAAATCAAATTTTTTTAAACCAAAATAAATGACACATGATAAGACCTCTGCTTTCGTGCATTTTAAAAATATACTAAAGTAGAGGTTTTTCTATCTTGTTACCACGCCATATGATTTAAAAAAATTCCAATTTTTTTGGAATATATAGTATTACTATTTTAGTAGCGGCCCATGTAGGATTTTTAGGGCACATGTAGTTTCCAGAAATGATTATAAACTTTTGAGCATGTTGGTGTAAAGTGCAAATTGGAGAGCTAATGCTTCATCTAAAGCAGGAAGGGAAATTTTAATAATATCTGTTTTGTAGAGTGTTAGTCAACATGTTATGAATTGCTATTTAATTTGGTGTTGGGGTGGGGCCTACGATAACATTTTAGATCATATTCTTTATTTGTAAAATCTTTAGGTGGTGGTGAGGTGTGCCTCTGTGCTCTCAAGATTAAAAGTTTTATGGGGTTTTTTATTAATAATAAAAGTTTTATGGTGGTGAGGTCTTCCTCTTAGGGGGGAAAAAAAAAAAAACTTATTGAAAGAGGTTTGGATATAGATGGGAGTTGTCCTTTGTGTAAGGATGCAATTGAGGATAGTAATTGATAGATGCCAAAAATTGGCTTGGCAGTTATGGACACGATGCGTTCTTGAGGTCTGTGTAAAAAAAGTCAGTATATGAGACTTTGAGTAATAGAGAGAATAATTTTAACATGAGGTATATTGCATACCTTGCTTGGTCTTTTGGCCCCCTATTTATAGATGAAGATGAAGATGAAATCCCTTAATTTTAACTTAATATAATCCATTGATTTTAGGGAATTTGAGGATTAGGGTGGACTTTCCTTTGTAGATGAGTTTCAATATTTGAAATATATCTTGATTCATGGAGATAATACATAATATCCTGTTAAGTTGATTGACTAATTCTGCATTTATTTTGTCGGACTGCTAGGCCCGTCGGCTAAAGATAGAGCATATAAGCTCGGCCAATCAATGAGATCATAAGCTTGGTTATAAAAGCAATTAGCAAAAATATTTTTGACATCATTAATCAGTACTCATCATTTTATGCAATGTAAATATGTTCAAGAAATTTGGAATTTGGTGAAAAATTCATGTCCTATTTATGAGGATAATAATATATAGTATTATTAATTGGTTTTTAATTAATTCAAGTAAGAGGTATTCTAGAAAAAGAGAGAAGTTGCATGATGTTCAACAAGTGGTGGATCTTTTGTGTCCTAGGAATAAAGTAATTTTTTCTGAATCTCCCCTTTAATAAATTTTTAATCATAGATCATGCTACAAAATTGTGTGCTTACTATGTTAGTGATAATATATGGATTAACCTTGAGTGCAATAATTTGGTATCATTAAGCAATGTTAAGAAAAGAAAAAAAGGAAGAAAACAAGGTTCATGCAATTCTTAGGAATCACATGGGTAAACCTATTGCTATGCAAACAAACAGTTTTGAAGAGAATGTTAATGCATGTACCACATATATATGGAAGTTATGCTCTTAGAAATGCAAGAAACTTGAATTATAGAAAAAATCTAGATTGAAGAGATGCTTAGCTAATAGTAAGGAGTATGAATAATCTTAATATTTGTTCAGCTTGTATTAATATTAATTTTGGAAATAATATGTGTTTAGCTTAATCATATTTATAGGAAAAGTAAAAGAGCAAATGATTTCTTAACCAATAAAGGCTATCAAATAAGAGATAACAATATTTGGTTTCTGATTTTCCTTCAAATATTATGCACAGTTTTCATTTTCAATTTTTCAAATTTAACCCAAAAAATGTGTTCCATTTTTCATACTTTCTTCTGTATTTTGAAATGGAAGAAAACATGGAAAATGTTATTTACGTGATTTTTTATTTTTCGCTGAAAATGAAAATAAAAGATTAAAAAAAAAAAAAAATCACAAAGCAAATAAGCCCTTGGGGTGCCACTATATTAGGCCCTAAGGATTAATTAAGCAAAGGCCTAAATTAATTGTGTTGCATAATGAGAAGAGAAGCACATCATTTCCCTGCCTTTAAAATAGAAAAATAAAATAAAATAAAATAATAATACATCAATTTCCTTCCCAAAAATGGACAACACCTTATGCACACTTTTCATTTTTATTGATAATGAACACAAAACTAGGCCAGCATGATTATTATACAGAATGAGATTTTGGCACCTAATAATACAACATTGACATGGTATGTATAATTATAACAGAAAGAGAAATACTGGGAATTTCGTCAACCAGATTGCCGTCTACTCACAATGGATAGTATGATTCTCACTTTAGGGTGGAAATATCGTTGACAGGATTCCCAAAAATGGTCCAACAAAAATCCAATAAAAAATGCTAGGAATCACTCCTCAAATCCAATTCCCAGAATTACTACCGTCTTGATTTGTGTGTTCTTCCCCTCTACCCCCAAAAGTTACTACCGTCGTGGCCGAGTTTGGCTCGAATTCTTTCCACTAACCCCTGATATTTGCTTTAGGTTGGTAAGAGCATCCTGAGCATACCTCTTTGTGTTGGCATTACCATGCTTAAAGGCTTCCACCAAAGCCCTTACCAGAGACTGATTGAGCGAGTGCTTACTAGTGTTGCTTTCCACTCTCAATATCCTCTCTATTATCCAAACTGCTCTCTCTTGAAGCTCCCCGGGTCGAACTTCTGTGAAAAGTGTAATTAAAGCATCAACCACTCCTAGCTTTTCAAGCTCATCAACAGCTCTCTTGAAACCATTGGAAGTATCCAACACAAGAGTTGAAAGTGCTTCCACTGCTGCAATTTGGACATTGGTGTCCTTGTATGAGAGAAGATCAACCAGTGGTTTAATGCAGTTGCACTTTAGCAAGCACAGCTGATCGTCTTCTTCACAGGGAGCATTGTGTATAGGACATGTGGAAGGTTCAGGAGAAGCTCTCCCACACATGAACATCAAGGGAGAGCAGAACCCATGTGGAGGTTGTGGTTCTGAGTCCCCTGAAGCAATGTGTGTCCTTCCGAATTCTGACAAGTTTTTCAATCCAAGGGCAGCGAGCTGTTTCACTCTTGGCTTTGAAGGATAACTAATCTGCTCACAGAAAATGTTCATTAGACGATATTCTTTGACAACACTAAGAGTTTGTAGATCGGGACTCTTTGTAAAGTGGAGTAAGAGGCCAAGAAGCCCTTCCACCATGGGTGATGAAGATCGGGATATTCTCCCATTGGTACTGCGGCTCTGCTCCTTGAGAGTAACAACTGTCCATCTTATAAAACTGGCTCCTAGAACTGTTTTCACGTCATCTTCTGAGAGGGGAAGATTAGCGAGTATGCATGCAGCATCAGATCTTTCACCATCTGTAGATTGATTGTCTAATAATTTGTCTTTAAACAATGGTAGCTTGTTAGAAGGTTTCAGCTCATTAACTAGATCTTGGCCGAACCTTTCAGAGAGTACTTTTGTAAGCCTGAAGGCATAAATTCTTGGCTCAACTTCTGGGTGTTCAAGAAATGGCAAAATGGTATTGATGCCATCCCCAGATTTTATGTGAGCAGTTACTGACTCTGCCAAAAAAAAAAAATTTCTGTAAGTGTTAATGGATATGATGCCTCAATTCTTTAGGTTTGTATTTGTGCATGAGGATGAAGTAATTCCCAGCTAAAGATGTAGAAATAAAGACATGCACATTGAGAGGTTGGGCTCTTTGTCTATCAAATCCTACCCAGGATATACATGTAAATATGAAACAAACCAAATTTATGTCAAACAGTCAATTATCACCCCAACCCAACCAAAAAGTTAAAAGGAAGGGTTTTTTTTTGTTGTTGTTGTTGTTGTTTGGGTGGGGGTGGGGTAAATAAGGAAGAAGTTATTTGCATATATGCCAGCTGCTTATAAATATTACGAAATATTGCAGAATAAATTATGCAAGAAAAGTTAACAACGGGTAAAAAAAAAATTGAAAGAAAAATCTTCTGTTCTGCATATTTATAAACAACAGTTCTCTATATGGTATATACTAAGACCACATGCATTAGACAGCAGACTTAGCAATGGTAATATCTTTGCAACAGAGCAAACTAAAAGCTTTGGGTAGTATAGTTCAAATCCTGAGGCTATAAAGACAACCAAGAAAGATGCGAAAAGCACATGAAATCATGAATTGCTGTTCGGTCCTCTCTAGAAGTGTCAATTTTCAAGTCAAGACTGACATAAATAATTAAAATAGAAAGTACATAAGAGAAAGTAACTGAATATATATATAGGCTCCATCCGGTGTTTGGGAAAACTAGATCCAGGTAATAGTGTTGAACAAACCCCATGATTATAGTGGTTGTAGCACAGGGATGTTGGCTTTTCATTGCTTACAAATTTGCACTTCTTCGAAATGATGAAGTGGTTTCCCTTCTCATTTTTGGAAAATTACTTTCCAGGGAAGAGGGTAGGCATAGCAGCTTTATTCACCATGTCATGCAAATTCCTCATAAATATTATCGATATTACAATCAAAACAATATGATGTCCCTCTGACAGCATGGATATTTTCTTTTTTCTGGTTTTGTTTTTCATTACGTAAAATGGAGACTAATAAAAAACTCAAAAAAAAAAAAAAAAAAAAGCATACAAACCATGACCAGTGCACCCAATATATGCAGAAAAATCTCAGGTATTATGAGGAATTAACCAGAAACAACTTCAACACCAACATTCCAATGCAAGAAGGTTGGATGATAAGATCATTAGCCAGCAAGGAATTACCTGATGCCTGGGGAGAAGATGCAATTCCATATAGGATATGGAGAATAGACACTTGACAGCGAGGCGATGCAAAAGATAAACGCCCTAAAAGACTAAAGACAATTGATTCTGACTGCATTGAATGCCCTTTCTTGTCAGCAGATGCTAATTCCCAGTGCCCCGGATTCGATACTATGTTTGCAATTGTCGACGCAGACAGTTCCTTTAGTTCTGGTGAAGCATCGTGATTTTCAAAAAGAACATCTGATAGAGCAGGAAGCACACCAGAATCAACAAGGATGCTTGCATTGTCATCCAAGGCTGACAGATTATGCAGTGCTGTCAAGCTAGCTGCCCTTCCTTCTGGCTTAGATAGCAATTCAACAAGAATTTTAGCACTCTGCCTAGCAATTTGTTCTTTACTGCTATTTGTCAGTGTCATCATCCCCACCAGAGATGCCATCTCTATCTTAACATCATTAGGACCTGTTAACCAGAAAGATCCTATATTTTAATCAAAAAGATGATTGAAAGTTTTCACTACAGAATATGGGCAGTCAATAAGTATAAGATGGATCTATCTAGAGTTTCTCTCTGTTTCCTACTTATTCATCCAAGTATCCAACTAGTTAATCCTAAAAAAGAAAAAGAAAAAGAAAGGAATATAATTATTTTCAAAAACAAAAATGCTAGATCTGGGGGACAAACAACTGCAAATGATGTCCTCAGAGATTACATTGTTATTAAGGATTTCTTCTTGGGCAAAGTTCAAATTGACAACAGTGTTTGTAGGCGTCAAGTAACCTTTTTTTTATAATTATTATCCTTCCATTATTAAGTTGACGCCCTGATGGTAGTGAAACCCAATAATACAGCTAATAAAGTTTTTTTTAGTACATCAAAGGTTCTAAACCTGATTACAGTGCCAGTGAATAGTTACATTCTTCAAGCAGGGGACAGAAGTGTGTTCTATTGTCTAGAACGCTTATCTAGCTTTCATCAAATATCTATAAATTCCCACCCCACACCCAATTGAATCTTCTCTTCAACCACTATCTTTTTCATTAAACTTGCCAAAAATAGCAAAACATGTAACCTATATGTGCATAAATTTGATTGAAGACTCACTGGATAGACAACAACCAATTAGCATCATGAAACAGCTATTGAGAAAACCAGAATTCAAAGAATGACATCAAAAATAATAGCTGATGATTTAATTCTACACCTACTTCACTTTTGGACTCTTAAGTGAGTATCTTCACAAATATTAACAATTAACATACAATCAGCCCTCTTATAGTTATATACTTATATGTTATTAGTTTGTAACTTTGTATATAATTTTTCAAAGGAGGGCCCACTGTATTTATTTTCAAATGGCACAAAAAAGTTAAATAAGTAGGAGAAATACCATCAGATAGTCGACTGAGTAATGGTTCAAATCTTCCTGCTGCAGCTAAATGCTGAACATTTTCCTCCACCCTCTCCATCCGCTTTAAGACCTCCTCAGCGAGATTGGATAATGCAGGATGTTCCAGATTTCCTGCTATGCTTGAGAGAAGAACTAATGCCCCCTTCTCTGACGCTATTTTTATGCAGAAAGCTTCATCACTAGAGAACTCAAGTAATAACTTCACAGCATACTCTCTCTCTTTCTCTGAGCTCCCAATAAGACTATGTATAGCCAATCTAGTGGAACCCTCTTCAAGCATTATATTCTAGAAATATTAAAAATATTTTATCAGAAACTAAAATGGTAAGAATGTCAAATATCACTGTACATCAAACTTAATCTGAATACACAATTTGTGCATAAAGGCAGGGGCGGAGCCAGGAATTTGTTCGAGAGGGGGCACTATTTTGATTAAAAATTGTGTGGGGTTCGGGGGCAGCGCTCCCTAGGCAATTATATATATATATATATATACACTTTTTGTATGAATTTAGGATTGAAACACATTTTTTAGAGTTTGGTTGAGAGACTATGAGAAGTCAAAATTTCTTAAACTATAATCGTAGTTTTTAGTTTTTACACTTTGGTTCTACTTAAACTATAAATCTTATTGCATGTTGATAACATATTTGATATTACTTTCCTCCTTGAAAATAGTCAACTTGTCAAATTCCAAAAAGTTTAGTTTATTGTGAGTACTTAAACTCTAATTATAATTATATAAATTAAAATCAATTGACTAATCATTCTACAAATTGAATCTTAATAAATAGAAGTTTAAAGGGATGAAAATAAAATTTTAAAGCGGGGCACTCTTACATTTTCTATTAAATATGTATAGAATTTTTTTTTTTTTTTGGCAAAGGTTGACGGGAAGTGCCCCCCTCGGCCCCAATGTGGCTCCGCCACTGCATAAAGGACTGGGCTGTTGAGAAGGATTTTCCCAACATTTTGCCCCTTAGACGTCTAGCTTATCGCACATTATATCTTTTTAGCTTTTTTTTTTAAACCATTTTTTTAGAAGTTCCATCAATGTCTTTAATAATTTTCTTCACTTGACCCAAAATGTTCCCCTAAAACAAGGACATAAAAAACTTCACCAAATTGAAATTTTTGGTAATTTTTCCCATTTCATATGTGCAATGTTCTCCATAAACATATACAACCTTACAAAATGAAATGGCTGAGAACATGCTAATTTAAGAACTTTGAACATCAAGTGAGGTTAGATTTCTACCAGGATCTATAGATAAAAGACATTTCAAGACATACAGATATATATGTGGCATATTCAATAATCTTGCATTGATACGACTCTTGTGAAACCTTACAAATAAATAAATTCCAAAAAATAGATGAATAAATGTGCCACATTTAGATAGTTCGCGATAAAATAAAATAAAAAATAAAAAATGGAGAATTTCAACTTCTAGATTGATAGAAACAGAATATACAGAAAAACCCAGTCTAAGGAGGGATTGGATAAACTCACCTTGCTTTCTTCATCCTTGGCCATGCTAACCAAAGCCATGAGAGCTTTGCTTCTCAAATGGGTTCCGATACTCTTTGAAGACTTCCTAAGCAATTCAAGAATAAGAACAACTACACCCGAATTCCTCACTCGGTATCTGCTACTCGGTTGCTCTTCTGAAATCCTATAAATATTATCCAATGCACCTTCGATGGAATCCACCAAAGGAGGGTCTTCACTGAGATGCTGCACTGCAGATTTAATATGAATCTCAATATTCCTATTAACCCACTCTTCAATTGCCCCAGCCAGCCCAATGTTTGGTTTCAGCTCCCGAGACTTAAGCACCTGTCCAGTAACAGGGCAAGTCGGATCGCGAGCATCATCTATACACCGCTGGAACCAGTACTCAATTGCTGTCCGCTCGTAAGTCTGTGACGACTCCAACACGACAGGATCCTTCATCACTTCTTTAGTCAAGGGGCACAGGAAGTTCTTGAATGGCAAAATGTGGGCGTCCTCTTCGAAATCAAAATCCATGTTTCCACTCATAATGTCCGGCTGGATCGACCAGTTATCCAAAATTCTCTCTAGCGATATTAAAATCCGCCTCTCCGATACCGAATTCGAGCGTGTTAAATCGTTCTTCAAGAGCTTGACTTGTTCTGATATCTCGGCATGATTATCTGATCCAATTCCTAAAGCACGAGCTAAATCCATTATTATAGCGCTCTGTACTGCTTTGCTTGTTTGTCTTCCTTCTCCTTCTTTCTCTAGGGTACACTGCACCCTCTCTTCGTTCTCCGTCACCTAATTCAAACGCCATCACGAAAACTTTAGAGAGAGAGAGTTACTTGAGCAAAGGGAGAGAAAACGATATATGCATACAAACTTACATACATATATAATATATAGAGAGAGAGACTTGCTTGAGCAGGAGGAAATAAATTAATAAAATGCTATATGCATACATACATACATACAAACATTCATATATATATATATATATATATATATATATATATAGAGAGAGAGAGAGAGAGAGAGAGAGAGAGGCTTACTAGGAATTGAGCTTGCTTCATGTCTCTGGACAGATCGGTGATCTTCTTGCGAAGATCCGGAGCATCGTCTAGAGGAGAGTCGAGCAACGCGAGCCATCCTCCGATAGCCACCGTGCGCTCCTGGAGAGATGCGCACAGGGACCGACAATTAATAAGAACAAAGATTTTGCTTCTACTCCTATACACCGAAACCGTCTCCGCCGCCTTCGTCAGATCTCCGGCAATCCCTTTCAGAGCAGTCTGTACGCACGCCGGAAGATTCTCCGGCGATGAACGGAGGAGCTGGTTCAGGACCAACTGGAGCCGCTTGGCGTAGCCTGAGAACCGCCTAGGGTATTCCCAGGAGAACTGTTCGTCGGAGACGCATAGTTCCGATAACAAGCGATTGATGGACTCTACAGCCGGTACCGTCGGACCAGCGTTCGAATTCATTTCACGGCGGCAAGAATCCGATAGACGATTGGCATGAATATCCTATTCCAAAGGTACGATCAGGTGAGGGTTTGGAGCGAGTTGAGTCGTGCTGACGATTGTGTATGTGAGGCAGTGAATTGTAGCAAATAAGAGCAATTTGCTATGTCTTAAGCTCTTCGCGATATTACATTTGACATTTTTTTACTGATTCCATCACGGCTCTCTTTCTTTCTGTTTCTCTCTCCTCGCTTTGGTTTGGTTTCGGAGAAGAAGAGTCAAACCTTGACCGTAGCCCAGACAGACCGGGTTAAGCAGCTCAGGATAAGTTGAAGGAGTCAAGAACCAAAAAGGAAGATGAGGTTCTGACATGGATTTGCTGACTTGGCTCCAATCGGAAACAAATTTTCATTTTTATATTCTGATTTCCCTTCTAAAAAAAAATCAGTATTTGGTGAAGTTGATAGGTAAGACAATGTTAAAGTTTGTTAAAATAAATGATATTTATCTCATCCTTTTACTTTAAGTTTTTAATATAATATATGCAACAGTTAGTATAAACTCCATTGATAATTCATAAGACTTATCTCCAATGGAATGTGATTTGAGGTATTATTGTCAAAATTTGATATTGGTATCCAAATATCTTGCTCCAATGATGTGTCAAATTTGGTAATGTTATATGTCACTGACAAATTGGCACCTTAAATGACAAATACCAGTTGTGACGTATCATACTTTAACTTCAAAAAGCAAAATTGTTAAAATTTAATATTAATGCATTAGAGCACATATGTACAAGAATTTAGCATTAAAAAACCATTTGGTGTCAATTTAAGAATCTAACCTAAGTTGTTACATATGTTGGAACATATCAAAGAACTCAAACAAAATGGAGTGAATTATAGTGCCCGTGGTGTGCTTTAACATCTTTCCAAGACTAAACTACCAAAATCCAAGAGATCATAGATTTGACTCTTGTCTTTGGCAAGTTTATGGTTGTTTGTTTAAGTAGTGGACCTGGATCCACATACGCCTCACAAATCCCACGTTGTGATGTCTCCTTCCCTACTAATTGACTAACAACTAATACTGATGTATATCATATGACAAAAAGAATAATTCAAAAAGCATTAATTGAAATTTACTGTTTGAAAATGGCACTCAATTTCTGGTGTTTTAGTTTTTTCTATTCTTCTCTTATTTATTACAGTTGCCCTGGCCTAATAATAATTTGTGAAATCCAATCACATGTCAAAAAAATATCAACGAGCCTCCTTTTTTGACATATCTGCAAATACAAGGGCGAAACTAGTGGGAAGGGAAGGGGGGCCATTGGCCCCCTACTTTTTGGAATATATATATATATATAGAGAGATTATAATATAAGGTGCACCTGATGCAAGATGCATCAGGTGGTTTTTTCTGAAGCCACTTGGTGAGCATATTTTCAAAAACTGACCATTGGATTTGATGTTCCTTTTATGTATATCATGCCTGCAAAAAATTACAGTGATCCAACGGTTGGTTTCTTAAAAAACTGATTGTGAAAAAAAAGTGACATTTTAAAGAACAAAAAAGCCAAAGTTTTTCAAAGTTGCATTTTTCAGAAACCAACCGTTGGATCACTGTGATTTTTTGCAGGCATGGTATACATGAAAGGAGCATCAAATCCAACAGTCAGTTTTCAAAAATATGCTCACCAAGTGGCTCTAGAAAAGGCCACCTGATGCATCTTGCATCAGGTGCACCTTATATTAGCAGCTCTGTGTATATGTGTGTGTATATATATATATATATATATATATATATATATATATAAGGGATGCTATTATGAAGTGTGTCTTGCACAAAGTTGCGTAAGATGACCTTAATATGGCCAAATGTAGAGCATATTTTGAAATAGTGACCGTTAGATTAGATGTCCTGCTTAACAATTTCATGTTCGCCAAAAATCACAATGATCCAACGGTTGGTTTTTGACATATGTCACTGTGAAAAATTGTGACATTTTTGTTCTTTAAAATATCGTCATTTTTTCATAGTAAGTTTTTTTTATAAACCGACCATTGGATAACTGTGATTTTTTGCGAACTTGAAATTGAGAAGCAATTCATCTAATCTAACGGTCAATTTTTCAAAATATGCTCTACATTTGGCGCTATTGAGGTCACTTTATGTGCACCTTATAATCGCATTCATGTTAGTTTATTTATTGTACACAACCACTCTAAAGACTGACAGCCTTGATATAACAATAAAATTAAAGGAACAAATTAGAATTAAAATTTTGGAAATGGATTGAGGCAGCTGTCGAAAAGAGAAAAGAAAGAAAGAAGAAAAAGATAGTACATTAGAGGGAATGTTAAGGAAAGAGATGGAATTTCGGCTAAGGGCTCACACAAACATCATGCATTTATATTTTTACCTTCATCAATTAAGGTGAGAACAATTCATTTTTTACAAAATTATTTTGAGCAAACTTGAATCATATATATAACATTTATATAATAATCCAAAAAAGTTTTAAAATGAGAGAGCTATACTTAATTGAATTTGAAGGAAAAATATATTTTAGAACTATAGATCACGAACTTTAATAAATTTTTATGGATTATACTGAATTCAGATGGAAATACTATTTAACCTTTCGAATCTTTGGGCTGAATACTATCATCACCAAATAAATTTGTATGAATTTTTATGGTATTGCAATTATGGTACTAATATTTTGTAAAATTACAATTTTACACATTATAAAAATGGTTATTTTACGCTACTTTCATATAAAAAAAAATAATATTTTTCCTACATTAAAATTTTGGGCCCCTCGAGAAAAAATCCTGTTCCGCCCCTGTGCAAATAGATAAAAAAGAAAAACAAAAGAAAAGAGAGACGAAGGTTCGTGCAAGAACTAAAAGGAACTCAAAAGACTTGAAAAAAAAAAAAAAAATTTGAAGGCATGATTTATAATACAAATATATATCTACCAACTTATACACGTACCTCGGTAAAGTTTGTTTCCTAAAAATAGAAGGCAACCCTTATATTTATATTTTTAATTCTAACAAATTAGTGTCGTGATCGATTGCACTTTTATACATTCAAACTCGAGAACTCTCCTCTATCAAGCATACATGCCCTCATTAAAGTTCAAATAGCGAGCTATACTAAACGATGGTTTCCCTCTGGTTCGAGGATTAATTGCCTTATTTGCCATTGATGCAGTAAGCCTTCAATAGTTTTAGAAAAAGCAGCAGTAATTGTGCTATAATTCTTTTTTTTTTCCCCCTAGCTGCTTCTACTTGCTATTTTAGCAATAACGATGTGAGAGAGTTCTGCTATCTGTGAAGATGGGAGAGAGATCGAAAATGGATTCTTATTTTTTGGTGTGGGGGGAGAGAGAGGGCCAAGTTTTTTATTTATTCCTTTCAGAACGGAAGAGACATGGGTTGGTTTTGCAAGCAAAATTTTAAGAAATTGATTGGAAACTAGCTAGTTGGTGTAATGTTGAAGTTGATCTTAATTTGTTTAGAACCCTTAAATCATACGACGAGTATTTACAATCTAGATTCAATTGAAAAATGGTCTGTTGCATGTCTTGTTTAAATTAGTTTTACCTAAAATTACTTTTGAAAATCAACAAGGTTGTTTAAAGTCTCAAAACCAGAATAAATAATTGATTTCAAAATTGATTTTGCCAAAAACTCGACCCGAGCTTCTCGCATAATCACTTCCAATATGAAAATTTTTATATGTCTTATTGTTTGAAAATAACTTTAAGAGTGCGTTAGGTTTGCAGGAATGGTTTGTCACATTTTTTTTTTCAAAAATAAATTGTCACGTGATGATGAAAGGGTGGTGACAATACGTAATGGAAAATGCTAAGTGGACCAAATTTTTAAAATCAAATGATGTGTCAGAATCACATTGTCTTGATTTTTGTATATTTTTGAAATGCACAAAAATCAAGACTGTATTATTCTGACACATCATTTGATTTAAAAATTTTGGTCTAAGATTTGGTCAATCTAGCATTACTCAGACGTAATAGTGGCGGGTTACATGATGGTGGGCGATGGCGATGGGTAGGTCATAACGATAATGGTGGTGGTTGCTATGGTGGTGATGGGTGATAGCAGGCGGCAACAATGGTGACAATGGTGGTGGTGATGGGTGATTGGTGATGAGCAACAACAATGATGGTGGTGACGATGGCGAAGTGTGACGAACTAGTGGTAGTGGCAGTAGTTGATTGATGGTGATGGGGGTGGATTTGTGGTAATAGTAGCATTGGTGGTAATTATGGTGGTGATGGTCGCAGCGAACTACTGTTGGTGGTGATGGTGATGGGTTGGAGTGAGGGTTGATTCCCAAAAAGAATGTGAATCATAAAACTAAATCCCACCATAGGTTTTGAATACCCACATACTTGAGTATTCCATTCCCACTTAAAGCCCATTCCTATGAATAAATTTTAAAAAAAATTAGTGACCCTAAACATGGGAATACTTGGAATAGGAATGAGATTCCCATTCTTACATACCAAACGTGCCCTAAAGATATATATGAAGAGATAATTCTCTAAAAATAATTTAAGGCAAAATTAACTCAAAAGAGGAGAGTCTCATTTGCATTAAATATGCCAAAAATTACTTTTGAAGAACTATTCATTCACATATCTCTTTAGAGTTATGCCCCAATCTATTCTTGACGTATCAAATTTTTCATTCTAAAAATGATTGTAGTTAAAATTAGAAGGCTTAGCTTTAACTAACCATCTTGTACTCCTCGGGGTGTTTAGAAGTGATTATCACACATTTCTTTAGATCAACTGGAATTTTAAGCTTCAAAAGTGATTTTAGGCAAAGCTATTCCAAATAGGAATGAAAATAAGGTAGATAAGGTACAAATTAGACACACGTTCATTCGATCGTTAGTTCGTTACCTTATCACTGCAGTATCAATACACTTTTATATATTTAAGGGTTCATGACTTTTATGAACTCTGAACTTTGAGGGAAATACAGTATGGTTCCTAAACTTTAGTTTTGCTTGATTTAGTCAATAAATTTTAAAAGTTGTACCAATGTAGGACACTGGCTCAAGGAACCAACATTCCGTCAGCCAAATGTCATGTGGCAGCCACATGGGTTTGACATGGCAATCACGTGGATCTGACATGGCAACCACGTGGATTTGATATGGCTTTAATTGTCTTTAATCAGCCAACTTAAGGTACTAAAATGTCATTAATAAGTTAACTTAAGCCATGTCAGATCCACGTGGCTACCACAATAGACCCACGTGGCTACCACGTAGACAGCCACATGACTGTACGTGACATTTAATTGACGTTATGTTGGTTCCATTAATTAACGTCCTATATTGGTACAACTTTTAAAACTCATATACTAAATCAAGCAAAACTAAAGTTTTGGGACTACATTGGTATTTCCCTCAAAGTTCAGGGTACAAAAAGGTCATTAACCCTATATTCAAACTTGAAACCTCTTCTCTAAAAGTAAACATACATGCTATTAGGTCGATAGGTCATCAACATTTTACTAACAACCTCTGATTTTTATTATTCCACCGTAAATTTTAAGACTGTATAACTTTTTAAGTTTTGCAATCTATATTGTTAAGCTGTATTTCATCTCTCCCTCTCAATTGCAATTGTAGAAAGAGGGAGTAGACTACTTGGAAATCAAAGTAGCATTTTTTGAATTATCTAGACTTACACTATCCTAAAGATGTGTACGAGTATGAATTTACTCGAGTACAGTTATATATCCATCAATGCAACTTATAACCCAACTCACATGACCGGTTAAAAGCCCTGTATCTAACTTGAAGTGCTCTTACCAAATACCCTGTCAAGACGATTGGGCCGTCTTTGTACTCGGGAAAGTTCGTTGCTACCGTGATTCCTTAACAACCCCCTACTTTCATGAAAAACAAAAACACTCTTTTATACTAATCCAGTATTGACATTTTAACACCGGTGTAGAATAATGCCAATCCAGTTTAAAGCATAAATAGTAGACCTTCTTCATCCTCCTAAGCCTTGTTGAAGAATCATTGAAAACAGTTGTGGCATGCTAGGATTAGCCCAAAAATCAAAATGTTTGTGTGGAAGTGCATTCATAATGCTATTCCCGTGAACTCAAATCTCAGAAAAATGGGTATGAGAGTGGAGTTTATGTGCCCTCTATGCAATAGTCATGTTGAAACAACAGACAACTTGTTTCTTGATTGCCCCATAACTTGTAAAATTTGTTATCTATCTCCATTTTCTTTCAGGATAAAGGAGAACTCAAGAATGTTATTGTCTAACTGGTTGTTTGAACCTAAATATGCTCCTGATGCACCTTCTGATCTTAAACTGGTTTTTGATATGAAATGTATATTAATTTGGGCTATTTGGATTATCATGAATAGAGAAGTTTTCCATGGTGGTGGTTCAAAAATGGAGCAAATTATGAGTGTGGTAAAAAAACTAGTTGATTATTATTATTATTTAAATAACTTCAATGCTTCTGTGAAATCTGCAGGTCTGCAAACTCAAAGCTTAGTCCCAAATAGCTCAGCTCTTTTTGAATTGTTTGAAGGCAGGAGGGATCGTGAGCAAGACTGGCATATTTTTTGTGATGGTGCATATCGGCCTGAAGTTGCATCAGTCTCCAGAGGAGAAGTGCTATGCGATCCAATGGGAAAAATCAAAGCCTACATAACAGACATCATACCCGGAGGATCTGCGATAAAGGTTAAAGTTGTTGGCCTGCAGTTGGTATTAGACTGGTGCATTCAAGAAAGGAAGTTTTGGGAATTAACAAAGTAATAGTGGCGTTAGATGCAGCATCGTTGGTTCAGGCGATAAATTCCAAATGTTGGCCTGCTAGTATTTTGGTTCTTCATGGAGATTGTACTGATTTATGGGATCCTGCCTTATTTATGAAATGTATTAAATATAATAGTTGTTGTCCCAAAGTATACTCTAGAGGGGGGTGAATAGAGTATTGGCAATTAAAAATAATTTTACAAATGGAATTTGTGTATTTTTTTAAAACTTAAAAAGTTTAATAACTAGAATGCAAATTGAATCACAACTCAACAATTAATATAACAAGCATATGAATTGAAATGCAAAAAATAGAGTTAGAGAGATTCAAACCCAACAATTTTAACGTGGTTCGGTCCTCGCCTACATCCACGCCTCAAGATCTCCGTCTAGAGGATTAATCCACTATCAATCTCACTTCCGGTGGAGATTAAAACCTTTACATAGTCTTCTTTCAAGGTGGAAGATTCTCACCCATAATCTTCTTTAACGGTGGAAGATTATCACCAACAAGGTTTAAACAAAACCTTAGTCTCACAAGAAATATAAAGTGAAGATAAATGAGCACTGATATGATTCTCAACACACTGAGAATATAATAAATAAACTCTCAATAAACTCTCAACAAAGATAGAATATAAGAGATGTGAAGAACAAGAGCTTTGAGAGAACTAGAGCTTGATTATTGAGAAGTGGCTTGAGTGGATGAACTAGATTCACTTAGATGAGCCTTGAGTTTTTCTTCAAGCTGATTTGCACAAGTATAAGCTCAAACTAATAGCTTCTCAAATGATTAACAAAGATAACTCAAGAGATTTTCACAATGAAGCTTTGAATGATGAATGCTCACAATGAATGCTCTTAACTACGATAGATTAATTTCAATAAATGAGAGAAAGAGCTCTATTTATAATGCATTTGGTCTCAAATGGTCGTTGCAAGTCTCTTGAATCTGAATCTAATTGGTGAAGAATGGAGTTGCATGGTGCATTAAATGCTTAGCTTACTATAAAAGGAATAGTCGTTTTGCTTTTGCAGAAGAGTTAGTCGACTAGAACAAGGGAGTTAGTCGACTACTAATCAAATATTCAAAACGTTTAAGTTTCTCGGGCACGATTAGTCGACTAGGACAAATGGTTTAGTCGACTAGTAACTTAAAAACATTCCAGGATCGATTGGTCGACTAGAAAGGCATGGTTTGTCAACTAGCTTAACTGCTTAACAAAACTTGGTTACTGACTTGCAATTAGTCGACTGGAACAAGGGACTTAGTCAAGTATAAAGCAAGTTAGTCGACTAGTTTATATGTTTAGTTGACTTGAATTGGAATTCTCATAATCGTGGCTATTGGATCATAGTTAGTTGACTAGACTAACTAGGTTAGTCGACTAGATATGGTCTTAAGCCATTTTTCTAAGTTTCTTAAGTCCAAATCAACTTTTAACATGTAAACTAGTTAACTAAGTGTTCAAAAACATTTTTGACTTAGTTTCAAAACCTTTTACTAGATTCTAATGATATGTATGCAAATGCAATATGAGTAAAACATTTTGTCTTGAGTTATGCAAGGTTAAATAATTTGAGATGTCTTACATAAGCTTTCCTAGTACAATGGAGATACAACTTGGCTTCAATTTGATCTTCATAATCTTGTCTTCAAGTTGATTTTCATAGATTGATCTTCATGAGCTTTTGATTGAACATTTGAGCATTGAGGTGCTTGAGATATGTTGATGAGCTCCAATAATATATATCTTTGAATCTAAGGAGACACAACACCTAACCATTTGTTAGTGATTAAAGTAATGTTTATTGATCATCAAAATGTGGTCCATGGAATTGACCTTAGGGCTAACAAATAGGGATGAGCACATCTTAGCCCACACTACAGTTTCTTGGAGCTATAAAACTAAGAAAACTTGGACTTAGCAGATAGAAGACCTTCCCACATACCTCTTATTAGCTTTGAATGTCTCTGCCCATAGACTGCTTGTGTTGTGATTTGGTTAGCTTTCTATTTAATGAATTTCCTTTTAAAAAAAAAAAAGAGAGAGAAAAGTTTAGAGCATAATAGTCCGTTTGGATTGAGAGAGTTGGGGAGAAGAGAAAAGAAAATTGTTAAAATTCCTTTGTTTGGCAAACTAAAATAGAAGAGAAATGAAGGGAGGGGGAGAGAAAGTGGGGAAAAAAGAGCCCAAAAATCTTTCTCTTCAAATTGAGGAAATTTGGAGAGAAGAGAAGAAAAGAGAAAGTCAATAGACGTGATTTTACTACTTTGCCATTTTTCTTCCTTGCTTAGCTTTTATTTCTTTCGGATAATTAGCCAAAAGTTCCACATTAAAGTTTCTTCTTGCATAAAGTCCACTCTTTTGTTTTTTCTTTTGAAAAGTCCTGCTTAGAATATATTTATTGCCTAAGGTCTTTTTTTTTTTTTTTTTTTTTTAAATTTATTTTTTTGGGACAGAATTGCCGCCGAGAGCTCATCTAAGATTCCCACAAAGCTTCATGACTTCATCCACTGCAAACCACATCGCCAGTCGCCGAAGAAGAGTTTGCATACCAGTTCACCATCGGTGAGCTTTCCGGCAATCTTCAGCCCACAGAGTACGTGATTCTCTCTCTCTCTCTCTCTTCTTCTTCTTCCA
Source organism: Hamamelis virginiana (assembly GCA_017140935.1). Lineage (NCBI taxonomy): Eukaryota > Viridiplantae > Streptophyta > Magnoliopsida > Saxifragales > Hamamelidaceae > Hamamelis > Hamamelis virginiana. The sequence goes on along the minus strand of JAESVK010000911.1, from coordinate 654,631 downwards.
TTTTTCATATCTGAAGCTCTCCTCCGTCAAACCCAACAACTCACACTCATTTCAGATTTAAAGATCTAAACAAGAAGAAGATAAATATGAGGAACTCTGGGTCATCAGATCTGGATTTAAGGTTGCCAGCAGTAGTGGTGGATCTGAGGTCACCCTCGCCGGCAGCAATGGTGGATCTGAGAAGGTAGAGCTACTGTTGCTACCATTTTCCGACGATAGAACAATTTTAATTTACTACCACACGATTGCATATCACACCACCGATCTGCAACTTTCCAAACGCAGCAACTCCGGTGACCGCTGCACTCCGTGAATCGAATAACTCCGGTGATCGCTGCACTCCACACGCAACGATACTATCCTAGTACTACCAGCTTCGAGACTTCTGAATCTGCCAACCTGATGTCTTTTAATTTGGGATTGTTTGGTTTTCGAGAAAATATTGGAAAATGAGAGAAATAAAAAATGTGAATTTTTAGATGCAAATATTAAACTGATATTTTAATTTTAATTTGGAATTGTTTGGTAGGAACTCGGGATTAGCTTCTCTCCCCTCATTTAGAAAAATTAATTTTTTGTTTGGTTGATTAGAAAATATAAGAAAAAGAAATATATATATATATATATATATATATATATATATTGGCGTAGTGACCTGTGTTTTCCAATGCAGTGACCTGCATTTTCCGGCGTAGTGATTTGTGTTTATGGCGTAGGGAACTACAGGGTGTGACGTAGTGAATCCGAGGGTTGGGAGTGTAGGTGGCATTGAAGGTTATTAGGAAGGAATGATAGTTTTATTTAATTCATGCCAAAAAGACTCTTGGAAAAAAAAAATCTTTTGAGATGATTTTTAGCATGAAAATCTTTTAAATGAAGAATTGAAGATCTTTAGCCAAGTTCTCCCTTTTTTTTTATGTAAGTAAGAGAATATTGGAATTTACACCTTAAAATCTTATATTCTCTTCTCTTTTGAAACCTATCCAAAAAGGAAGGAGGGAGAGAAAGTTATTTCTCTTCTCTTTTCTTAACGTGATTCTCTTCTCATCTTTCAAATTCTCTCAATCCAAACATTGTGTAAATGTCCACGCAGCCATAACAAATATCATTTCGTCACCAGATTGTCGCTTTTCGTCATAGACTCGCAGTCTCCCAACTTTTTCCTTTCCCAAAACCAACTCTCTCTCTCTCTCTCTGTAGCGATGGATCGAGTGCAGCTTCTTCTGTTAGGGTTGCCACTCTTTCTCCTCTGCACAGACCTCATCGGCCTCTTCAGTCCGCCACCTCCTAAGCCCCCCCACCATCACCATAAACATCACCCCCACCACCACCACCACCATCAGCAGCAGCAACCACCACCAGTTTCCCAGAAAACCCTAGAGTTTCCTGCAGAGGTAATTAATTATTAAAAATTTCTATCTCAAGCAATTTTCTGTCTTCTTTGTTGGATATTCTTTTGTCTTGCACTAATTATAGCATAATTTGTCCTCAATTGCAGCGAATTGGTGGCGTTGGAGGAATTGGTTCCGGCAGTACAGTCAACATCAACTTCTGCGCTTCTTGCTCTTACAGGTTATATAGCTTTTCGTGTTTGATTTCGCAGTTCATTGATTGATAGTTTTTGATTGCTGGTTTTCATTGAAATCGAGTTACTTTTTTAGTCTCGATTGCTAGAAAATTCCCCGATATCGTATGCTCATATGCAGAAGTAGATCCCATGTTAATATGTTATATGTGAGACACTGAGACTGAACAAAGCATTTGGCATGCATCCATACCTGTTTTGGCTGTTTGGAAGGATCGGCTTGTGTTTAAGGTGCCATGTTTCCATTGATTTCAAACAATTAAATACGAATTAAGTACAGATCATGGGACGTGTTGTTCTTAAGTTTTCGTTCAGAATCGTAAATGAAGATTGATTTCAATTGTAGTTGTATGGAGAAAAAAGAGAAGTTGGACTTTTTGTTAATAATATACTTTCCTTTCATTTAGAAGAAGAAGAAGAAGAAGAGAAGTAGATAGTTGTGGTGGTGTTTGACAGTCTTGAGGAACTTTGTGGTTACTAGGATTTCCTCCAATGGTGCGTTGGGGGAAATCCTTGGTTTCAGATGACTAGAGTAACTTGTTTGAATCTACACACATTTCTGTTGTCCGTCTTTCAACCCGTGTTGTGTTACAATATGATCTTCAAACAAAAAGTGCATGATACAATTTGTTTGTTCTGTGTACAAGGTTTGAATTATATTATTTTTATTTATTTTTCTGATAAGAATTTTATTGATTTTACTATTTTAGTACTCTTTTCTTTCTTAAAAAAAAATTAAAAAAGAAAGTTATATTAGCCTTGATGAAGCGCAGTGGATGGAGGCTTTAGTGAACTTTGGATTTGGTGAGGGCCATTTTTCTGATAAGAGTGTTGACAATAAAGAAAATGAATATGAGTAATGGAGCTTAAAAATATAAGGGAAGCTTGCTATTGGAGATCTGTTCAAGATGACTAAGAAACTTGAAGATGAACATAATAAGAAATATTGTTAAAATAACAGATAGGTGTTGGGAAAGCATATAAACAAACTCATCAGTTAAGACATTTAATTTAATTTTTAAGAACTTCGTGATATTCATTTATCAGAAGTTTTGGAAATGGTTCTGTGGATAAATATTGTGTTTTATGAGTGTTTCCAGAAAGTGTTTGATAGTTCCTATGAAAGCAAATGCAAGTTTCCCCATAATTGTTATAGAAGTTTGCCAAAAGTAGATTATCCTCTCAGAAAGAGAGTTTCCACCAACTGTAAGTGAAGCATATGAAAACAACTGCTTTTGCATAATTGATTTAATTGGTTTGGTTTAATACAGTGTTTTGGTGAGAAGGTAGTCAAAGATAATCAGAACAATAACATAGAAGAAAAAGGGAGACAAAATTGATATGTATCATTCTTTAGTTGATATAAAAATATATGTATCAAACTTTATACATCTTGACTATGTAATTATCAGTGACTGTTATGCAATTAAATAACAAGACAAAACAGCCAAAAAAACCCTCTAATTTTATCTTGTCTCCAACCTTCAATGCTCAACCATGCAATGGAATGTAACTGTGGGTTGCTCTATCCATGTCTTTGTGCTGTCTTTACTTGGTAAAATCCTAATGCGTTAGTTGGTCATATAGGGGGAACCAAAGCAGCTCTCTAGATTGAGGGAGCAACCATCAAATGCTGTTTTTCTAAACCACAACTACATTAATGGCAAAGATGCCATCAATGTCTTTGACTCCGCTGTTGGCTAGTGTCGCATAAGTAGCAGTGAAGCTCATTCTTTTCTTTTCTTTTTTGCCTTTTTCCTTTTATATGTTTTAACTTCTCGCTATACTCCACCCTTTGCTATGTCCTGGGCTTTTAATGACACAAAATTAAAGCTGTAATATTGTTCATATCATCTTTTGCAGGGGAACTGCAGCAACAATGAAGAAGATGTTGGAAACTCTTTTTCCTGGAATTGAAGTTAATCTCGTAAATTATCCCCCAGCTTTTCCAAAGCGTCTGCTCAGTAAATTGGTTCCGGTTCTTCAGATAGGAGTTATTGGAATTGTAATGGCAGGTGACCAAATTTTTCCAATGCTGGGATTTATGGCACCACCTCCTTGGTATTATTCTTTGCGTGCAAATAGATTTGGGACCATTGCAACCACTTGGCTTCTTGGCAATGTTTTGCAGTCCTTCCTACAGAGCTCTGGGGCATTTGAAGTTTACTTCAATAATGAATTGGTTGGTGTCCTTTTCCTTTATCACATGTCTAAAATGCATTTTGATTGAACCAAAATTCTATCTGCTTGTTGGGTTCTTCTTTATGGTGAACACAATTCTAGGTCTCTACAAATTGGGCTGTTGGTGCCTATGCAAATGAAAATACCCACCATTTAATGGTACTTCCTTCAAGATCTTAAGGAAAATACCATTTCAAGTCCATAAAACCTCTAGTCCTTTTCCAGCGATCATCCACTGTCAATGTCCCGTTGGACCCCACCTGAAATGGATGGTGGATAATTGGACTAGAAGAGGACTATAAGCTTTATAGAGTGGAGAGGATCCTCACTCTGATATCTCCTATACCTTGTTATGAATAGAAGGGTGCAACCATCCAGAATGAGTTACTGGAGTTGCTGGATTGGATGGTTGGTTTTATATAGTTGGATTAATTATTGATCTAGATACTTCACATCCTTCAAAGTAACCTGCCAAGGTAGCTCAGGCGGTTAAGAATCATACCTTATGAAACGGAAGTCCTAGGATTGAACCTTGACACCCTGAATATGGAATGGACAAGGTTTGCGGGTGATCCAATCCATACCAATGGACTAGTGTTGGCCCAAACCTCAGCAAGAGTAGACCTAGGATATCCTATGTTGTCCCCAAAAAAAGTCAGAATGTCCTTAAATCTTTCTGGCAGTTGGCATTCCCACCCTGCCCTTCTTTGACATGGCTCCCACCCTGCCCTTCTTAGGCAGTCCTAATATTTATGCTCATTAGGAGCAAATCCAGACTCATTGATGTACCATGGCATTTCAATTAATGACATTTTTATATAGCTGCTTGCAGTTCTAGACGTTTGGAACCTGATATGTATTCTCCTCTTTTGCAATTATCTTATATTTATCTCCTATACAAAAATGCAGGCATCATCATGCCTTTTCATTGTCAAGTCTGAAAGGACGAGCGATCAAATCCATTCTTGTAGCATTTCAATGTATTTTAGTTCAACCATCATTTACTCTTCTTTTTTTCTTGTACATTGTAGGTTTTCTCTAAACTGAAGGAAGGCAGGTTCCCTGGTGAGATCGAGTTGAAAGATCTCATTACCGAAAAATTGGCTAATTCAAGAATCAACATTGGCACTGGAGAGTTATTTGCAATGTCCTAGTTTACCGGACTGTTTTTTAGGAGTGAGGTTGGAGCTCAAATCATGGTTCGAAGTGCCAGTTGGTCCAACGCACGAGTTATTTTGACTTGTGATGCCATAAACATAGGTGGTAAAATGTCATGCTGGTTGATTTCCTTTTGTGCATGTAAATTTGAACCCAACTGCACACATTTGGCTATCAACTTTTAATCACTATAACAATTTTAGCTAATTGAAGCATGGATTATAATTTTGATTTTCCAGAAACTTAATTATATTATTATTTTTTATGGCCATTAATTGATTAAATCATGAATTATATACCCATAAGTCCTTGACATAAGCATTTTATGACACTAGGTACAACTTACAAGAGTCTTTTTAACATAACAAATGGACAATAGAATTTGATAATATTATGGACCTCATGGTATAAAATAGACCTCATGATAATATTATGGACCTCATGGTATAAAATAGACCTCATGATATAAGACAACTCAAAACTCTTGGATAATTTTTCTTTAAATTTCATTGGATCCCTGGCCTAAGAGGAACTGATTCATCCATTTGTGTTTAAGTGAGACATGATAGGCATGCCATGAAATATAGATGTGTGAATAGCCACCAAATAATTCGCAAAACCCTTACCTTCCTTTGTCCGGCACCCATCCTATGCAAGGGCCAACCATTCCAGGGCTAAAATCCTGATAAAAGCGGAATTTAAATCCAAGTCTTTAGTATAATCATCTAGAGACTTTACGAGCAGGCCAGTCATCACCTTCCCATGCCATGCCATTTTAAGTTATATAGGATTACAACTCATGCTTGGTTGCATCAATTGTCCACTGTTTTCATTTGAATTTCAGCAAAAAAAAAAAAATTAGGCAATACATCCCTGGGAATGGGATGGCACTTAACTGCCTATTGGACTACAAGCATAAAATCAGGCCTCAAACATCAGAATGGGCACAGGTTCTGTGTCATATTGGATCAAATTGGGTAAATGTTCAAAAGAAGAAAAAAAAGGCACAAAGACGTTCCTAAACCACAATCTTTTCTTCAACATCAAGACAAGGTTTCAATTTTATTGGCTTCAAGACATCAAGTTGCAGCGGAACAAATGTATTACAATTAACATAATACAAATTAACAACAGCCAGGATCATATAATGAACAAAAATGGTGACCATTATGGGGAAGAG
>JAESVK010000911.1:630850-647278 GCA_017140935.1 Hamamelis virginiana | reverse complement strand
TATATATATATATATATATATATATATATATATATATATATATATCTTTGCAATAGGAGTGACATTCAAGAAAGTGGTGTTGCAAAGATTGCAAACGTCCACAATTTTCTTCATGCATGAAAGATACATATTTCATTCTACTAAAGCAATCACATGATCTAGCTACCAGAGAAACAGGAATGAGGTATCCAAGGTTGATTTGTGAGTATCAATAGTATCGTTCTTTTCTAATAATTTAGCAAAGCATCTAATTTTGTGATCCAAATGTCACAATGGACAATGCAAGAATTTACGACCTGCCAAAAAGATAATAAAGAACACATAACAATGCAGATCTGTGACCCCTAGCTTAACATTTTGAACCTTAAGGAGTTCAAAAACAAGAGAAGCAAAAATAAAATGAAAGAGCTGAATATGCTCATTACTTGCCTGGGCCAGAGCTGGAAGGACTGTTCTGCCTGTACTCTCAAGAAACCCACTACAGTCACCAATTGCAAACACATCCTGCACAGAAGGAACGCGTAGCCACTCATCAATACCAATCCTGTAGAGACAGATAAAAACCGTTAGACAAGAAGTAATTCTAATAAATAAATAATGGTTTTATAAGCATGGGTACCAATTTGCAGCAAAGAGTAGGAAGATGGGGAAAACAAAATAGGCATACGTGGCCCAAAAGCATATGGTAAATATGACACCGGAATACAAAAATGGCATTTAATGGGAAACATAAACAAATGCATCAGAAACTCAAGGGCGGATGGGAGGCAATAGACAAGAGTATCAGAAACTAAATTTAAGAAAATCTCTAAAAGTGCAATAAAAATTTGAACTAGGAGAGAGAGAGAGAGAGAGAGAGAGTTGTTCGTTGAGCATTTCCAAAAACATATCAGAAAAGTTGAGCTAAATTCGTGTGTCCAAGAGCTAAATTCGTGTGTCCAAGAGGTTTCCCTCTAGGATTCCGAGAGGTTTTTACTTACTTCCGGAACAAGCATACCGGAAGTAAATGTCCCCTTTCTCAAAAGAGTTTCCAGTAACTATGCTTTAAAGTATACTTCAGAAAGAAACTTTGGATAACTGAAAGCGAGAAAGAGTTGCATTTTGTGAGAAACACAGAACTAAAAACTTACCTTCCACCTGGAGATTTTGGAAGGTCTAGAGAATTTACAAAAGGTGAGGGACCAACACCGGTGGACCATACTAACAACCCATATGGAACCTCCGTGCCATCATTAAGTATAATCTTCTGAGGTTGAACATCCTTCACAATTCCACGGACAAGACGAACCCCTGACTGAGAGAAACTATTAAATGAAAATTGAAAAGATCCAATACTGAAACGGAGCAAGAAATATTTCTGAACATGTTCTTACTTAACCCAAACAAGGAAAAAAAAGAAAAGAAAAGAAAAGAAGGAAACAAAAAATGTATCAAATGACAGGGTAAATCAATTATGAAAGTATCAAACAGAATGTGAAAATCAAGAACCAAAGAATGAAAAATTTGAGTAACCCCGACTTCATGATACAAGTTAGACACCAATAACACAGCAAGTTATAGTTTTCTATGTATGTTCCCGTATCACTTTATGAATTTTTCATTTTAATTATGTCAAGATTGTTTTCTTGTTCCTAAGTAGTTGCAATACAGGTTGTGCTTAGCAGTAATTTATGACCCTTACCCTGTGTATGTCCCAACTCCCAAACTATGTTTCATGGACTCACGTATGAGTGTCAGGAGCAGGTGTGTGATCCATCTAATCCCCGAATCCTTAAGACACAGGGACGGGGCTGGAATTTTTTATGAAGAGCACACGCTTGTAATCTCTTGTGTATGTCTAGGTGTATTATCCATCCAATCCCCAAATCTTTAGGCACAGGAATATGGCCGAATGCTTTGATGAAGATTACATGCTTCATGCTTGCAACCTTCTTCACAACATTGAACTTTTATTTCTCAATCTGCCTGTGGCTTTTACCACACCTATCCTATCTACATGACCTATGAGGTGTACCACCTCATCCTACTGTGGTTTCTTTCTAAAGAAATCTCAAAATCTTCCTATGGAAACAGAATATAGATTAGTTTCAACTTGATAACATTATATTCATACAGTAACCAAACAAACTAGATCTTTTAACATGAAAATTTTCATGGCAGAATCAACATCAAGAACATATCTAAGGTATGGGCCTACAAATTCTTTGCATCAATTGATTATCTCTCACCTTAGTCAACTGCTTAGTAGCATAGTGCCTGAGACGATCATCAAAGGAAGATAAAATCTCATTTGCCTGCAAATACAAGGATGATTGGAATATTGGATTATTAACAATACTTCCTATTTTTTTTATGAAAATTAAATTATTCATTAAAAAAAAAAAAAGAAAGGAAAAAGGAAAAGACCAAATGCCAAGCATACATGGAGTAAACGAAAACAGCTTCACAATGCACGTGAATTCACAAAATCACAAAAAGAGGGGTTTCCTCCTATCCAGCTCTGAGAAACCCAAAGAAAGGGATTATTAAAATAATAAAAAATAAAATAAAATAAACCTCATCTAAAAGAATGCTGCTCAACTCCATACCCTAAAAAAGTTCTATTGCTGAGGTCCTTCCACGAACTCCAAAAAATACACAAAATGTGCCACTTTCCAAATAAACTCCATGTTTGGAATAGCTTTGTCTAAAATCACTTTTGGAGCTCAAAATTTCACTTGACCTAAGAGATGGGTCAAAATTTCACTCCCCGTTTGTGTTAGCTTTTTCTTAAAATCACTGTTAGAGGTCAAAATTACACTTGGTCTAAGAGATGGGGATAATTACTTCTACATGACTTGAGGAGTGATAGGATGGTTGGCCAAATTTTCATATTAAAAGTGATTGTGGAGAAAGCTAGGAAGCTCCAACTTTTGCCTCAATCACTTCTAGTATGAAAATTTTGATATGTGAAGACATGATTTAAACATAACTTTAAAGAGATATGTGAAGAGATAGTTCTCCAAAAGTGATTTTAGAAAAGTCAATGCAAACGGGGCCTAAATAGTGAATGATAATCACTTTTAGACGACTTGAAAAGCATAGGATGGTTTGCCAAAGCTAGTCCCCCTAGTTTTTCCCACAACCAACTTTAGAATGGAAATTTTGATATGTCAAGAGTTGGTTTGCACATGACCCTAAAGAGATATGTGAGGAGATAGTACTATAATATTGATTTTAGGCAAAGCTAATGCAAACGAGTTGTTAGTGTTCTTTCCTATAGTCTTGAATCTCCAACCTCAAAACAAATCCTTAACTGTCCATGTCATTCTTGTGAGTCTAAATGGCATTCCTGCAATTACAATTCTCAATGGGCACTCAATGCAAATAGCCAGGCAAGGTATTTACATGAATAGCATTAACTCAAGTGAAGACAGTTAAAAACAATGAAAATGTAGCAAAAAGATTAAATTTGATTGTATGTCACGGTCAGAAATTTGATAGACAAACCTCAATCAAAGTAACGTTGATATAATCTTTCACATGGGCATATCTTTGATGAACATCCTTGATGATAAAATCACTAAGTTCACCACTGAACTCAACTCCTGTGGGACCACCTCCCACAACAACACAGTGTAGGAGTCTGGATTTCTCTTCATCTGAAATTCCTGCCTCCACACCAAACCCAAAAGTAAATTCAGAATGAGATCGCATATAATATGGCCTGATTATCAGTGGAATAAAAAATTCATTATAGTTTCATACCAGGCACATCAGACAACATCAAGTTTAGAAGTAGCTTCCGACGGATTTCTTGAGCATGATAAACTTCACGAAGAAAAATTGCATTTTCTTTCACACCATGGATTCCAAAAGTCAAGGCCTGTGCTCCCAATGCAATTATTAACTTATCATAAGAGATTTTGAACTCCCATGGATCCAGCGTGTTTGCTCCATCAGTAACAGTTCGGCAGTGCACCTTCCATACCCGACCGAATTTCATTAAATTATGGATAATACAATTCAAATCTATAATAATTTCATATACCCACCAAAAAATTATTATAAACAAAAAATAAAGAAATGCACAAGACTCAACATGGCATTCTATACATTTTATACGAAAAGCAGATAACTACAACTTCCTGGAATTGGAATGGGAAATGGGAAATGGGAATGAAAAAAATATATATATATATATATATCTCCATTCAATTTTGTTCATTGAACTAACTTCAATTTGATCTTCTATTACTTTTATCCACATATGTTCTAAAAAAATCTCTTTTTCAGAAATAAATTAGAACTAATTGTCCCCAATTATGCTCACATACTTTATGCATAGTTCTTTTTTTGTCACAATACTTTATGCATAGTTCATCACATAAAAGATCTATAGAAGCAATAGGCAAAATTATAAAAGCCAATATCAACACACCAAGTGGTTAACAGTATCGATAAGGGTAAAATTACCCAATTACAATCAAATCAATGAAAATGGGAATTTGGGCGTAAAAGATATAACTTTATGTTAAAGCCACTGGTGCTCAATTACATTCGCACACTTTTTCCACAGTTCAACAAACACACCCACCCACATACACAAATATAAAGCCATAAATATGCATACCATACGGTTATCGGTATCAAGCCCTGTAGAATTAGCAAGAAAGAAGTAAGAACCGGGTGCCTGAGAAATGGCGGGTTGAATCCTCCCGACCGGTTCAGCAACGGACCGGAACTCCAGAGTTCCCACACAGGTGGAAGCCAAGAGAGGAGTGAAGACCATGTGGTTCCGAGGTGAGATGCAAACGACGTCGTAGAGTTCAGTGTCTATGCCTTTCATGAACCTGCATCCTGCCCATCCCGTCCCCAACACCACCACTCTCGGCTTCTCGAAGGGTTTCGTGGGTGGGAGACCCGAATACCGAGTTGGGTCCGGTTTTGGGGTTCCATGGGTCGGGTCTGTACTGAAATGGGTTAGAGATGTGTATAGGGTTAGAGGAGCTGAGTTTGTGTTTCTGGGTTTGATTGATGCTCTGATTGTTGATATTTGGATCAGGTTTCTAAACCAAGCCATACCCTCTCTCTCTCTCTCTCTCTCTCTCTCTCTCTATATATATATATATATATGTTTATGTGTATGTATTTATCTCTCCGACTCTAGAAAGAAGAAGATCGGATGGTGGAGAATTGGATCTGGTTTCTAGGACAAGCCATTTTCTCTCTCTCTAATTGAAGGAAGAGGAGAGTGCTATGAACGAGGGATTTGAAGGTCGAAGACGAAGGAAAATCCTCTAATTTAGCGGCAGTCTGCTGAATTATGAGACACTGGAGATCTTCTACTGGGGCGAAAATTGGGAGCGGCAGTTCAATCGGGCGGATTAGATTACGTGGCAGTTGTTTGATGTAACAGTTGACGTCTCTGACTCATTCCTATGATGGCGGAGTGCGGAATCCAGTGCGCATCTGTCCCTCCTCGACTGTTGGGATTTGGGAGCCATCGTATGAACGCTAGTAGATGTGTACTGAATTCAAAACGGTGCGTTTTGAATGGTTTATCAAGCCCGCACTATCTCTAGTCTCTACAATGCTAAACAGCTTTGGATCTCTTGTTTTTTTTTTTTTTTAATCCCCTCCACCAAGGCCTCTATTGTTCAAATATTTGAAAACTCTTTTCACTTTAATTAGGCTGCTTTCATATCCATGTATTTGAAAACCTTTAAGGCTTCACCTAAATTAGTTTTATCTAAAATTATTTTTAAAATTCAAAAAGTCACTTTTAAAGACTAGCACTCTAGGAATATGATAGAATGAATGGTCAAAACTATACCCTTAGCTCAACTTTTGTCACAATAATTTTTATATAGTATAAATATTTAATACGTATAAAGACAATCTGTTCCGATACTGTAATAATAATGAAGCTAATAGATAATTGTAAGGTATATATTTTGAATAACTGATTGTTGAATTAGATATTTTTCTTACGGGTATCATTCATGCCACAAATTTATCACAATAATTTAATGTCAAAATCTCAAAATATAGACTATAAAAACTGTAATTGTAGAAAACTGTAACAGTTTTTTTCAGTGACATTTTTGAGAAACCTATGGTTGGATTACTGTGCTTTTTGACATGCATTACATGCATATATATAATATCTTGAGGAAATTGGCCAAATGTCCTATTTTAAAAGATTTTCATGGCTTAAGTTCTCCCCAAAGATCTTTCATGCCAAAAGTTCTTTTGGGAGGAGTTTTGGCATGAATTGAACAAAAATACTCATCCTTCCTAGCAACATTCAAAAGCACCTTCACCCCAAATCCCGAGTTCACTACGCCGAACCTCAAATTAACTATGGCGGAAAATACATTTCACTACACTAGAAATGAGTTTTACTACGCTGAGAAATGCATTTCACTATGCTGGAATCCCGAGGTTACTAAGTCGAAACCGGATTTCACTGTACCTAGGGAAAAAAAAATATTTTTCCTACATTTTTCCAGCAACTAAACAAATTTTTTTTTTCCTACATTTTTCCAGCAACCCAAAAAGGTTAAAAAATATATCTTTCTTTTTCTTACATTTTCTCAAAAACCAAAAACCAATTAAACAAAAATTAATTCACAAAAAAAATATAAAAAGAAGCAACTAGAATCCACAAAATAAATTTGTGACTTGCTGCCAGATCTTCCAATAGAGAGAAAGAGGCCTTCCATAGTGATTGCAAACGCAAAGCTCTCCTCCAATTTCTCACATGCAGGAAAGAGAAAAACGAGAGAGAGAGAGAGAGAAAGAAATACGGAGGCGTTTGCATCAAATATGCACTCAGCGGTGTGTTGGTTGGGTGCGATCTCGCCAGAGAAAGAGATCGGTGATGGAGACGGTGTTTAGATTTGGCAGTCTGCATCACATCCGGTGTGCAAGTCGCCAAAGAAGATGTTGTGCTACTAGTTCGCCATGCATGAGCTTGACACTAACGAAGGAGGGGGTAGAGAGAGAGAGGAAGGAGTGAGTCGATGACCATGTTTGTGCTATAGATCTGCCGAGAATCACGCAGAAGAAGAAGAAGAAGAAAATGATGAGAATTCATTGCTGATCCGACATGATAGCACAAGCACAAGCATGGCCAATCTGACAACGAGATCCAACTTTCCGACAAGTTTACAAAGTTGCAAGATTTTTGGTTTGGATATCATGGGGGCAAATTAGTCTCTATGAAAAATATATTTTGTAAAAATAAGATTTTATCTATTAAAACTCTTCTAAGTAGTACTTTAACCATTAAAAATCCTAAATTAAGATTTTATGCAGGAGAGGTACTTTAAATATGACTTTTGACCAAATTTTCCAAACAAAAAAAAAAAAAAAAAAAAGATTACTACCAATCCAAGATAAATTACATAGAAGGTGATTCTCTAACCAGTCAACCATGAATTTAGGCAATTAACTCTACAAAATGAAGAAACAAAGATTTAGAGGAGAATACAATAATTATATAAAAAGTCATAGAAGCAGCTCCCTTACGTACAATGCAAAACGTACGAGAGCATATGTCCATTATTACTCTATTAATATCATGATAAAGCAATAGAAGTCCTCGGCACTCGGCAGCAACAGAAGTTGGTTAAATCCGAAAGACAGAAAAAGTCGGTTCAGGGAGTATCTCGGCTTTTGCGGCCGCCGCCCACTCTATTCCTGGGATCGTGCCCCCTGTTCGCCGATGGATCGCTGTAATCGTCGGTGCTCACCTTCAGAGTCCTTCCCACCCTCGCCACCACCATCATTTCATCTCCTGTATTTGCAATATATATATATAAAGCCCACGTTCATTATAATAGAGTCCATTAAATTGAATATTCTTTCTATATATATATTGTGTATATTAAAAATCTACTTGAAATTTTTGCATACTTGACATATATAAAAGAAATATTTAATCCAAGAATTAATTTTTTTAAATACCCATAGTCAAAAACTCACTTACTCGTACAAGGAAGTCCAAGGTGTTAATTACATATATACATATAATGTGAAATGCTGTTACTATGGCTGATTTAGATCTAAGTCAACTAAAACTTATGGTAATTAGATCATCTCATGAATGAAAAATTTTTTAAATAATAAGATGATTTGAAACCCATAAATACTTAGCTGACTTAGGTATAAGATTGGATCCTATAATGCTGTGTGTGTGTGAGAGAGAGAGAGAGAGGGTTTAAAATCCCAATCAAGACCACAGCATCATACTTCTGTTCATAACAATTACCCCACAAAAACAAAATTTAAAGAATGATGCATTGTTTCAGAACATATATCAAGACAAAATAAAATCAGAAAATGCATATGGAACCTTTTGTAAGGCTTCTTGCACGGCTTTATCTATTGTTTCGTTGCTTCCCAATCTCTTGCTTAGTTCAATCCATTTCCTTATGTTTACAAGGTATTCATTACTAACACTAGAATATTCCTTTGACAGAACTACCATAGGAACATTCTTTGTAGATCATGTTCAGTGTACATATTCTCTAATATGCACCCACAGATTAACCTAAGTGTCACTTAGAGGGGGGTGAATAGAGTATTGGCAATTTAAAAAACTGGTTTATAAATGGGATAGAATGTTTTTGAAGCCAGGCAGTGACCCATGGCAAAAATGCAACCCCAGATCCAGTTTTTCCCCTCATCAGCATCTCCTAATGAAGCCAATAATTGATGTTGGTGGTTGATTTTAGACTCCCCACATGATATATAGGTCACTAATATAATGTTAATGTTTTTTCTATGTGATAGAGATAGTGCAGGGACCAATACTAGCTAGCCCGGTTAAGAGATGCTCTCAAAAACTTCAATACTCATTATCGAAAATGGAGGTACAGCTCCGCTCTTCCTGCACAGCACAACAACGGCACTTTCTTATAGTGGATTCTGGACCGTTGGATTACAGTGGTAGATGTGGTCATAAAAAAGGGATCAGTCCTGCATTTACATATGAACCATGGTTGTCTTTTCCTCAATATAAATATAAAGGTTGCAGACACACACAGAGAGATGTGAGATGCCACCATGTACACGGCAATACAGCTGGCGCAAGTGCACGCACTACAATACCATCACATTTCGCGTTCATTCAAACGCAAAAAACCCGCATCCAACGGTGCTCATTCACGCTTTCTTGTAACGTTTGAGCCAAGGATACGTTTGGTCATTGGGGGATAACTGATAAGGGGAGTAAAATCAAACGTGGTCTCTCTCTCTCTCTCTCTTGGAAGGGAGAGATGGGGGAGTATTGTGTATATATATGTATATATATAGAGAGAGAGAGAGGGGGGAAGAGGTGTAACAAATTAAGAAACACATCTGACAGCAGTATATATACATACATAGACAGAGGGAGAGAGAGAGAGAGAGAGGGGAGGGTTTTGGTTCTGGGGTTTTGCTGATACCAGCATATATTTTCCCCTTTGTTCCAACACCCCTGTCGAGGTCCCCCCTCCCTCTCTCTCGCATTTCAGCCGGAAGAGAAAGAGAGAGAGAGAGAGAAGTGTAAGGAAGAAACGTACCTGACAGGAAAATGGTATTTCGAGCAGAAGACATTAGAGCGAAGGCAAACAAGAGACAGCAGCATAGGCGTAGTCCCTCCGCCATTCTCTCTCTAGTCTCTTCTTTCTCTATCTCTCTCGGGAGTCGTGACTGTTGGATGATGAATGAAGACAATAGAGCAAGTAGAGCAGAGACCATCATCCCTATTTATACAAGGAATTATTTTATAGTGTATGACACGTGGCAAAATAATGTTGCAAGGTGGAGTTGACGTTGGCAAATCGCTGGTGCCACGTTCGAAACATGCATGAACAGGCCCCTCTCCTCAGTGCATCTGAGCCCTCCATTTTAATGGTCAACGGGTTGCTGTCGCCTCCTTTACGCGAAAAGGATACGCATACTTTCTTTTCTTTTTTTCTTTTTCTTTCTTTTTTTTTTTTTTTTGAAAAAACGCTTACTTTTGGTATTCTAAAATCGTAATCATAATGTATTAAGATACACTCCAGTCTTGGGTAAGGAGCAGTAGACTCTATGCACGCAAATGTGTCAACATATGCTTACATAAGTTTATGTAAATGTAAGCATGAAACTTGTAAATAAATTATTTAAAATTATTTTGAGATACAAATTTCAAAAAATTTACCATTAGATTAAATACTATAATTATATATGACATACATACTAAAAATTACAATGATCAATTTTTTAAAAATGTCATTGAAAAAAATACAACAATTTTCAATGGTTATAATTTTTTCAATTTATATTTTGAGATGTTTATATTGAATTACCGTAAATTTTGAGATACATGACATCCACAGTTCCATACTTACATAAGATATATAAGCAATTATAGCATGTGCTGATTGGATCGGGACCGACTCTATCCGTACCTTGATTTTGAGGAACTGTGATTCAAGCCAAAACTCAAAAGAGTCCCTTTTTAGTATTTTTTTCCTTAAGGTTTGGGGGTCCATTTGGTCAATAAATATCTTAAAAAAATTAAAAATTATAAATAAATACATACGCAGTTGCTCAATTCAATATTTTCCACGAAATTTTTGTGGCACTTTCTTGCTTTTATTTCCCCCTTTCTAGGCTTCGTTTCAAGTTGATAATTATGTCCTAACAATATCTTAAGCAAAGGTTCAGCAGTCTTACAACGATATCTATTAAATTTTATAACACATCTATTGATCTAATGACATGTATATTTTTTTTTTAAGATGAAGATTTCATATTCGAACATATAGAAATATATCAATGCCTACTTATTAACGTTAATAGGAAAAATTACTGATCGACCCATGTATTATCAATTGTGACACGTTGATCTTGTACTATCAATTTGTGACATATTGCACAATTTTCATCAACTAACTGGACATCAGTTTAACATATAAAAAGTCAAGTGCGTTCACGTAAAAGTATTTTCTATCAAAATTAAGTGAAAGTATAAATGCACGTGATTTTCTTTTGTTAAACAGACGTCCGATCGATTAGTTAACGGAAGCAATGCAATCTACCATAAATTGATAGTACAGTAAGTCAATATGTGGCAATTGATAGTCAAGAGATGCAAAATATTTTTCACTTGCAAGATCAAAGTCATTATCCGGTAATCTGAGAGCTGTAAAGAGATTGTCACTGCGTGATAGACGGCTGATTCTGATCACAAAATCAAATTGGCAGATACAATTTTTTTTTTTTTTTTTTTTTCCTCATTGTGATGATAGCGGATCGTTATGCGCCACATCGCATTCATGTTGACTATAGGATGTGGCATAACCCTCTAAATATTTGCTTTTTTGGGAAATTTGACAGTAAAATGATAATAAGGTTAGAGTAAAGAATTGGGTTCATCGTACCGACCGTAGATTAAGCAATTTAGTCAAACTCACTACTTCTTTGGTGTGATGATTACATGGTTTTGGTAATGCAATATATGGAGTGATAGAGCTGTATGCTACTCTCAACTCCACTGAGCAGGAGCCAGCAATTGACAGATTGGTTGATTAATTGATAAAAATTTGAAAATTTATCAATTGCATATATGAACAATTGGGTTTATGTCATACACAGTTTTGACACATTGTTTTGTAAAATTCAATGTGGGATAAGTATTTTGAAAAATCAATTGTTAGATTATACATACAGTTTAAACATTATGTAGACCAAAAATCACATTGATCAAACGATCGATTTTTCAAAATATCGATTGTAAAAAATTGTGACAGTTTTTTTTAAAACTGTGATATTTTTTAAAAACCCACCATTGAGTCAATGTGATTTTTGATCTAAAACTATGACATTTTTAAAAATTGATTCGTTGTGATTTTTTACATATATAATTTATATAAGTGGAACATCTAATTGAATGGTCGGTTTTTCAAAATACTTATTCCACATTGGTCCATTTGCTACTCTCGTTCCCCCACTAACAACTAATCACTAACCCACTAATGTATATCGCTAAAAAATAAATTAATTAATTAATAAATAAATAATAAAAATAATAAACTTGTATGCCAAATTGCATAATCGAAATGGTTTTTCTTACCCCAATGGCCCAATATGTACAAGCATGAAGGCGAAAGTAAGTAATAGACCACAGATTGAGTTTGGTGGGATGGGTTTGTTGTGGGGTGTTGGAGCCAAAATATCTTGTTAAGGTCCAATGCCACTGCATTATAATGGCTGTCACAAATGGCAATATTTTTCTGTATCTAAGTCAAAACATATCATGCAAGTCTACTTTCTTCCCACTAACAAACAGAGTCATGCAAGACTAACACTGGTGCCACCACAATAGTGCAGCAACTAGAGCAATTCTCTTTTGTAATGACATTTGGGCATTTGAGTACCATATGAATATGAGAGAGAGAGAGATGACATTTGGGCATTCAAGTCTTGCAAACAGTTGTTTCATGCAATATTGAAAATTAAGATCATATCCAATTTATCCTTATCGAGACCTCATTTTGGTGCAAGCTCACACTAAATAGTAACCTTTTTTTCCACAATGTGATGAGAGACTACAAATTTCAATAAAAATCGATAATTTGATGGTCTAGTAGTATGTATCCCTATTCTAAGCTACTCAGTAGTTTCGAGTTTCGAGCACATAATTATGCATCGATACTCTTTGTTAGTATTAAAAGAGAAATTGAAAAAATGGTAGGCTTCCATTTTTTGCTATTAAAAGAAAAAAGCGTCAAATGGAAGAAAAAGGAATGTCATTGATATGTCAAATCATATTCGTTTCTTTCTTACCAAAAGTAAATGCACTAAATGCACATAAAAAATTCACCCAAAAATTCCATGCACCTTACGAAATTCATGTTTTGTTCACTTGGTAATACCGCCACCACTATGGAGTATGGATGGCCCCATTACCTGCACCTTATCTTGGCAATTATCATCATTACTGCTACCTCACAACCATTACACTATGGCTACTACCGACTGCTGCATTGTGCACAGAAAATTAAAGGAGTCGCCATCAATATATTGGGCACAAGGCACCAATGAGGGTCGAAAATGGTGGCATGCAACCAAAAGGCTTTATTCGTGACAGGAAAAAATTCATCATCAGTAACCTAAAATTTCATCATCAAATCTTTGAAATCACCCACTACTAGCCACAGTAAAACAGCTGAAAAATCTTAGACTTGCAAAATCAGACAAACATGCAACAACAAAAACTCCATGAACCACATATCGCATAATCAAATCCTTTTTCAAAATCGTACACGACTGGCAACATTAGAAAGTACACATGGCAAGCATCATTTTGATGACGGACCAAACTCATTTCACAAATACTTCCAAAGGCCAAAAGAAGATAGAAATGATTTAAACCAAGAAACATATTGAGACCATAATTTTGAATTGACCACTGTTACTGACCCCAGGCCACCTAAGTTCCCATGATAGAAATCGCTTCACCAATGAATATCATGTATAAAAACTTGTTATGGGCAGGAACAAACTAGGTACTAGAAAGCTAATATTTCATAACCCCTTGCCCCCCCTTGGGGTAGAAGAGGAATCAGCAGGTCTCAAGTTTGGCTCCCCATTATGAGACCACTCATCATGTATTCAAATCCAAGAACTTTTTTCTAAATGACGGGATACACTCCACTAGGTCAACAGACCATTGGCTACTAGGGCTTATCTCAGTCATATGAATTGCAACATCCCAGTGGACTGCCCTTTTTGTCCTAATTAAGAGAGAACCACTGATCATCTCTTTTCTAAGTGTGACTTTGTCAAAAGCATCTGTGGCCAACATAAGGACAACTGTCCTATCCCTCTTTGCTATCAAAATAACTTCATAGATTGCTACTACCACAATACCAGTTGCAGAGTGTTTGGCGCTTCAAGATAGTTTAATCTCCGCAAAGGAGAAAGGTTTAAGGCACATTTTAGTGGAAGGTGGTTCAAAGTTGATTGTAGATTGTAGTTCAGGGAATTTCAACATTCCTTGGAGGCTTTGGCAATTGACCCTAGACATTCGGAATCTTATGACTAGCTTTGAGAGTTACTTAATTTGCCACGTATAGAAAGGCCAATAGAGTTGCTGATGAGATAGCACCTATAGATTATTTTGTTGATGGAAGAATTTCTTGGAGTAACCATTATCCGAGTCAAGTGATTGAGACTATTGGGGAGTATTTGAAAGGAGTTGCTATATTCGTCATGTATAGAAAGGCCAATAGGGTTGCCGATGAGATAGCACCTATAGATTATTTTGTTAATGGAAGAATTTCTTGGAGTAACCATTATCCGAGTAAAGTGATTAAGACTATTGGTGAGTATTTGAAAGGAGTTTGTTTTTCTAGTGTGTGTTGCTTGTAATCTTGTTTGTTTAAACAACCCCCACCCACCAAAAAAATAAATAAATAAAAAAGACGACTTGTCTATTGGATTTAGAGCATTAAAAATAACATGCAAATGTATGGTAAGATTTTTTTCAGATTCTAACCCACAAGTCATTTGATCTGTTTGGGGTAGTGACAATAGTGTTGCGGCTAGTTTATTCATTAGAGATGAGGGGGCAAAGTCTTCGCTTGGTGCAGCTCGTTTTCTTGGGCGTGCTTCCATTACGGTTGCAAAGTGCAAAGCTCTAAGGGAAGGTCTTTTACTGGCTACGAATAGAGAGATTATGAAGGTTAAAATTGAAGGACTTTAAGCTCATTATAGACTGTCTTCAAGGAAAGAACACTCCATGTGGCATATTTGGATGCTGATCCAGGACATCAAAGGCTACTCACAGAATTTTGAGAAGGTGTCTATCAGGCATGTTTACAAAGAAGCTAATCTTTCGGCTGATGCACTAGCTAATTGAGATCATACTATTGTTTATATTTGTATTTGGGAATTCTGTTTTCTTTCTGTGGGCAGGACTATTATTGAGGACTATTATTGAGGACACTAGGAGTTTGGAGTTGTCTCTTATGGTTTCAGTTGTTTAGGGGTTGTTCTTTTTCTTAAACCCAAAAAAAAAAAAAAAAAAAAAAAAAAACAAATAGAGTACACAGCAGGAAGAGAAAACTACAG
Source organism: Hamamelis virginiana (assembly GCA_017140935.1). NCBI lineage: Eukaryota > Viridiplantae > Streptophyta > Magnoliopsida > Saxifragales > Hamamelidaceae > Hamamelis > Hamamelis virginiana. The sequence continues at coordinate 632,185 of JAESVK010000911.1, read as the reverse complement.
AGATGGTTCAAATAAAATTCAAATTCAATTGATTACACGTTTGTCTCTCCATAATTGGTAGGATTTTAATATGATTAGTTTCCTTCATACAGGCATTCTCAGGAAACAAGAACCTGGTCATGCCAACAATGCTAAATACAAACTCAAGACCTAAAACTTAGTTCCAACATTTTGAAAACTTGTCATCTCTTTGCTTAGTACAAAATTGCATAGAAAAGTACCTGGAAAGAGAGAATTAGTCGATGCTCATCATCTTTTCTTAAAACCGTATTTTTTACGTTCATAGAACAGGTCTGTTTTTGCACTCCCTAAATTGACAATTTTTGGACACCCATCCCTATCTTTCTCCTGCTGTGTACACTCTTTGCAGTAGTAGGCATCCGAGATTCCCACTCCTCCGCAGATGACACACCGGCCCTGAAAGGATCCATAGTTGCATTCATCACAAACTCGCACAAGTGTGCAAGGACGGACATACGAGTCGCAGATTACACACTTCCCATCACATTTCTCACAAAGACGTCCGATGGCGATTCCTGGCTGTTTCCGGCACATGATTAAATCTGGATGATGCTTGGCCATGCTTTTTGCAGCAACCTAAAATGGGCCTGTGACCTGCAGATATTCAACCACTCAACAGTGTTACACTTTCCGAGCAACATATAAGTTATAAATCAGGAAGATGGCAAAGATCAGATTATCAAATAAACTGAATGAAGCATAAATATAATTTCTTAAAAAAATTCTTTTATAAGTAAATGAAGTTAGATCAGAAAAAATCCTGCACCAGTAACTGGTCAGGTTGGAATTCAGAAGACCAAATTCATCCAATCAAAAGACTAACATTGAGATTAACTCCTTTTTTTTTCTCCCGAATTCCTCAAATAAAAGGTTCAATTGCTACAATCATGTCTATACATTGTGAGGGGAAAAGAATCCTAGAAATGGACCAAGTGGATATTACAGAAAAGTTCAATGAGAATTCATGGTCTGTAATGTTTTTCTTTTGAAAGAGGAAAAACAAATAAATAAACAGTCTGCAAACAAATTGATCCAGGTTTTTCCATTCTCACTTTGGGCCCACGAATTTGCTCTCAATTTTCAAGTGCCGGTCCATAACCTCAACAATAGCACCTAATCTTTCAATTTAACATTTAGTTTCTTGATATTATTTAAGTAACATGCATTGCAGGGAGATATACTTAACTTTCATATGATATTCATCTTCTGAATTTTGCGCTCTGTTGATAAAGGAAATCGGTCGCGTGACCTCGGTTGTTGATTTCCTCGAGAGAGGGCTAATGTCCCCTCGACCCCGACCCTACCAAGCAAGGT
>JAESVK010000911.1:615311-630450 GCA_017140935.1 Hamamelis virginiana | reverse complement strand
TGTAAAAGGGGAAGATAATGTCATTTAAAGGATCCAACAACCAGAAGAAAGGTACTTAACTATGCATTGCCCATAGTAGCTCGACGATCCCAGGCTAGGCTAGGGTCGACAGAGGTTGCCCTTGACGGGTCGTGCCTTAAGGGTGGTTACTATAACCTGCTCCGTTCCCCTTCCCTCTCATCCAATCCTATCCCAAGTCACTTGGAAGTACTATGACAGTTCCCCCTAGGTCGCTATCCTACGGCAGTCCTCACAATTGCAAGAACCTCTCTAGTTTCCTTTGTAAACACTCTCTAATAAGATTCTTTAAACTAAAAAAAGAAAAACTAATTCCAACTTTCCTACTTTGCAACTGAGTTGAATACGGTCACACATAGACTTGTAATAGGTGAATAAAATATTACACATCTATCTAGACAAAAGATTTGTACACATGAACAATAAATCTGATATTTATTGCATTAATCAAGTAAGATATTTAGCAGTTCTGTATTTCCTTGAAAACCAAACCTAGACGAGCACTAAAGCAACAACTATAAAGTAAATGAGAAGTAACTACAATAGATAATGTTAGATTAGTTATGGTAAACTCCTGAGTTTTGACATATGGCCAAGGAATTAAATATCAATATCGACAGATATACCGATGGTCCCAAAACCCAGAGATATCGACATATATATCAATCATATCGAAAATATCAATATCGATTTAAAAATATGGTATGGAAAATGGACAATGAGGGAAAGTTGCCGAGACAATATATTATGAGAACAAGTTATTTCATAATTTTAACCAGGATGAATATTTCCAGTGATGAGATTTACTCCTATGTTTCTATTAATACTCATTCATGACTTTGACACCAGAATATAAAGCAACCTTTTTAAAGGGAAGAGCAAAAACAAAAAAAACAAAAAACAAAAAAAAAAAAAAAACCAAAACCATGTTGGATAATGGTAGAGTGTTGACATATACGCATTCAATGTGGCAAGGAAAATTGCTAGTGAGGGAAAGTTGCTGAGGTAGTATATTATGAGAACAAGTGATTTCATAGTTTTGAACAGGATGAGAAATTCCAGTGACAAGATTTACTGCTATGTTTCTATTAACATTTGTACATGACTTGAGAGTTCACCCAGAAGCAATCTAATGAACTGCACACAAGATTTCACCAAACAATATGTACCAATATTTGCCACAAATTACAGATAGATTACTGCACCAAGTTAGCTAGAAAAAGATAACCAGAATGCCAACACAACAAATCAGTTCTAGCAAGCAGTACTAAATGCATCTAATTGAAAAAAGAACATAAATTGCATCTAATTGAAAATTTCTTATTCCTCCACTTGACAGGCTAGAAGATTGGAGAAAAACAATATCTCAATTCAGAAAAATACGACGACTGCCTTCTCAGCAACTTAGCAGGGACTGTCTTCCTAATTTCATACAAATTCATTTTGTACCAGTATTTCACAGAAGTAAGATGGACTAAAAAGGAAATAAAACTGTACACCTTTGTGGATAAACATCCACACTTTTCCCACTTGCCTGTTGCACTAGAATCAGATATGGTTCAAAAATAGCTAAGAACAGGACTTCGATACCTCTCATAGTCTCATGTGTCCTATTAGCTAGCGCATCCACTTACGATCTCCTATTTTAGGGGTAACATCATATGTGGTTCATGTGCTAGAATCAACTATCATTATAAAAGTGGAAAAAAAAGAAAAATAAAATTTCTAATATTTTCTTAAAATGAATCTCCATAAGAATAATCAGATGGATTCATCTGTTACAATCAGATATTTTACAAAAATAAAGAAAGAAAGAAAGAAATAACCAAAACCCTGGTTCATGAGACAGCAATCATCCATCACTACACACATACACACACAAAACCGTGTATTTTTAATATTTCTTAAAATTATTCTCCATTAGAGCAATCAACCATCAGTTAAAGCTTTCTCCTTAAATCAAAATCATCAAAACCATCATTTCATATATTACGCAGTCAAGTGAGTGTTTCAAGATCAAGGATCAACAAGGCCCTAAGACTGGTTCTAGAAGTTTGCTAAAGCATCAGACAAAATCACACACTTCCAAAAATATTGAAAAACATGCATTCATATTCAAAACCCATATAAAAAAAAATCTCAAAAAAATTGCATCAAAAAAAAAAAAACAAAATCATATATCCCTAAAAAATTAGGGTTTTTAACAAGAATCCAAAACCCCGTACTCAATCAAACGAACCAACTATAAACGGCTCTAATGGAAGAGAGAGATTCTAGGGCTTTTGTGACGGCTACCGATTCATGTTCACTATGTGTTATTTCAATTCACATCAACAAGAACAAAACTGAAAATAGAAGGGAGAAAAAATTTAATCATAAGAGCAGAGAGAGAGAGAGAGAGAGCCCTAAAATATATGAGAGGGATATACACGCAGAGAAGCGATTTACCAGGTAAAGGCTCGTCGGAGAACAGAAAAGGTTGCCGCCATCGACAGAGAGTAGCTCGATGAGAATAGGGATGTCAACGGGGCGGGTTTGGGACGGGTCACCCCTTCCCGACCCATTTAAGAAAATCCCATCCCATTCCCGTCCCAAACCCGTGACGGGTCAAGATTGAGAATCTCATTCCCGTCCCAATTAAAAGACTCCATCCCGTTACCGCCCCGCCCCATCCCGTTTATTATGGCGGGGCAGGGCATGATAGGCGGACGGGTCAAACAAGCAAGCAAGAAAACCATAAAATTTCCCTCCATAGCTTGGCAAGTCAAAAGAATAAAACATGTTGCCTCAAGTGAAGGCCTCAAATCAGGAATGGGAAGGGCCAAAACCCAAAATATAGAGGTACGTCAAAGCTCACAAAGCAGTTGTTCTATGCTGAATTCACCAAAATGACAGAGGCCCTAAGGCCCAGCCTTAGGCTCCGTTTGATAAAGAAGCAAATGTAAGAAAGTAAAGGAAAACTTGGGATATAATTAAAAGCAGGGGTTCAAGCAACTGTTGTGACATCCTCAGTTTTCTTTTGTTATTCTACAAATTGTCGACAACCAAACAAAGCATGATGGAAATTATACTGTAAATTCTTGATTTGGGAATAAGAACCTTAAATTGTGTTTTCTTATAATAATAATTGCCTGAAATGCCACCAGATTGAACAGGACTCATCAAAATCCATAAACTGAACAGAAAAAAGTCAAATGGAACTCAAAATTTATACAAACAGACACCATATAAAAACCCTAATGCCCCGTTTCGTTGCTAAGAAAATATATTGAAAAGAAATAAATTAGGGTTTTCAATTAATCTCATTCTTTTCATCATTAGGGTTTTGATATTAAATATATAGAGAGAGAGAGAGACATACAAGTACACACAGTGCAGTGACTGTGAGCAGCAGGGTGAGGTGAACCGTGAACGGCGAATCGACGATGGCCGTGACTGTGAGCAGCAGCGGAGAGAGGTGAACAGCGGGGTGAGCTGTGGCCGTGACTGAGGTGAACAGCGAGGTGACCTGTGGCCGTGATTGTGAGCAGCGGGGGAGAGTTCAGCTTTGCCGTGACTGTGAGCAGCGGTGGTGGAGATGACGATGGACTGTGAGCCCGTGATGGAGATGATTGTCGATGGAGGACTTTCGAACCAAAAGATTGGCGGACTGGCGGTCGACGGAGGAGAGCAGCGGCGCGACTTTGTGAGGGACTGAGGGTGAGTTCGGGAGCGGACTGAGTTTTTTCAGCCTTTCTGGTGAGTTCTTGTTTGACGAAATGAGGATGAGGGAAAGGTTTTAGGGTTTGATGAGAGGATATGATGGTATTTTTAAGAGATAAAGTAAGGGCATAACAGTAATATAATTTTAAAAATAAATATATTTAATATATATAGATATATAATCCGGTTGGGTTGGAATTTTGAGAGCATATCCCGAACCCGCCCCAAACCCGATCGGGTTTTAAAATCTAATTCCAAACCCGCCCCTAACCCTTTTAGAATAGCTCCAAACCCGTCCCAATAGGAGCGGGGCAGATACCCAGGTAAACCCGCGAAATTGACATCCCTAGATGAGAACGAGAGAGGCGAGTAAATGTGATTATGTGAGGGGGCATATTTGACAATATGAAAACATCTTCCAAATGGACTAGACCAGCATAGATTTTGGGACATCTCTCACTTAGGAAAAGTTTAATGTAAAATATTTTTTATTTTATTTTATTTTTTCATGAGATTTTATTTAAATTTTCACTTTTTTAAGGTCTTATTTAAAAATTATTCATACTTAAAGTTCTAAACTTTAAAAAAAAAAATTAAAAATAGCAGAACGTGTATTTTCACTGTCCCCAAGTGTGTTTGCATTGTCCCTAGGTGTGTTTTCACTGTATTTTTTTTGGGATTTCACTGTATTTTTTGGATTTTCACTTTATTTTTTATTTTTTTAGGTTTTTAATGTATTTTTTTGTGTTTTCACAATGTTTTTTTATGTTTTCACTGTATGTTTTGGGTTTTCATTGTACTTTTTGTATTATCACTGTATCTTATTTTTTAGATTTTCACTGTGTTTTATTAGAATTTTACTGAGGGTTTTTTTTTTTTTTTTTTTTTCAATAGGTTGGGGATGCAAATACTTATGAACCGCCTTACAGTTTAGGATGGATGGGGAAGAAAGTTCCAAATGGTTTATATGATCTCCCTGTTCAACTTGCTAATTACAAAATTCAAGAGGCAGATCAAAACAATGAATTGGTGCGTTCTTCAAATCAAATGTTCCATGCCAATCTGCACTCTGATCACTCTCGATCACGTGGATCTATGAAATTTTGATCACGACGACGTCGATCTGAACTTTGAGCACTTCGATCGTGCCGTGTGTGGATGCCGAGAGCATAAAGTCAAGCACTTTTTTGCTATGTTTCCCATTTGAGAGAGGTGAACTCTATTTCTTTGATGCATTGCTATATATATTTATATGTGTGTGTGTGTGTGTGTGTTTTAGGTATTTCCAAAAAGAGGTGAACTCTAATTTTTTGCTCTGCTCTTTTACATCTTTGGCTTCACTAAAATAAAAGCCTTTGCTTTTTCAATAGGATAAAACCTTTGGATCACTCCGATTTTTTTCATACATGACAAACATAAGATAAGTATCCAATCTAACGGTCGGTTTCTCAAAATATTCGACCTACAGTGATATTTTGAAAAATGAGATGTAAATATAGGTGTCAAAATGGGGTGTAAGGGAACGTGTCCCTATATATATATATATAATATTTTGAGAAACCGACGTTAGATTGGATACTTATCTTATGTTTGTCATGTATGAAAAAAATCGGAGTGATCCAACGGTTAGATTTTGAAAAATATCATTTTGAAGAACTATTATTTTTTTTATTAATTAAAAGTATAACAATTTTTTATAGTGACATTTCCTAAAATCTAACCGTTGGATTACTATGATTTTTGGTATACATGTTATGCATAAGAAAGGTATTGAATCCAACGGTCGGTTCGTCAAAATATCTATCATAGATAATGTTTTGAAAACGATGTGTAAACATAGGTGTCAAAATAGGGTGTAAGAGGAACCTGTCCCATATCTATATATATATATATATATATATATACATATACATACATACTAGTATTGACCAGTGCGATGTGCTGCAACCACAAATAGAATTATAAACAATAAATTAATTAGCAAAGCAATAAAATAAAAAGAAAATAATGAATAATGGAGCATTAAATAAGATGAAACAATAATACTAAGCATTATAACAACAAAATTATAGAAACTGAAGAGAACCAATAGAGTATGATGGATCGAGCAATTCAAGATACTATTACAGTGACCAAAATAAAATTAAAGAGTCAAGGTCCCAATTGAGACCAAGCAAAAAAAAAAAAAAAAAATTTTCCATTGGCTAAAACAAATCAAACCCTAAAACCCACAAACCTTAACCTAGGTTTGTGTTATGACCTCCAACAAAAATTACCTCAAAGAACTAATTGGTTTAAGACATTCATTACTCAATGAATAACATTGTATTGAGAAAAGTCATTGCAATACTTAGAAACAAATTATGGATTAAGCTTAAGAGCTAACCAAAAGAAATTTCTATATTTGTAGGGAATATGGACACTTCCAGTAGCATTATCGCGTCAAACACTTCCAGTAGCATTAATGATTTAACATCTTTTTCTCATATATTAATTACCCTATTAACAGTTGAGTCCAAATAGATTCTTATTATTAGTTTTATGTTAAAATATTTCGAAAATTCAACCTCTTGTAAATCATTTAAGTGAGAAATTTATTAATGAAAATTAAAATAAACCCTAAATTAATCAAAAAAAAAAATTATGTGCTAAATAATTAAGACATAAGAACAGTCTTTTCATTCTTTTATTTATCACGGAAACAAATCAAAACTCCAATAGCAGTCAACCCATAAGAACTTTCTTTTCATCCTAAAAGCTAATTGAAACTCCAATAGTCCACCATATATACAAAGCATTTGCAACAACAGTTAAAATTGCATCAAACATTATAAACTCCTGCACTACTCGAATGTGCATAAAACAATGAATTTTGAATCATCTATAAACATTCTAAAACTGACGCCAAATCAAAAAAAGGGTTAGAATTGTAATATACCATCGTCATCACATGGCGTATAGGTTGTGCCTGAGATCTTCACTTTTGCTTTAGAAAAAGGAAACATAAAAAGATTCGAATTTGTAACAACAATTAAAACCAAAAGAAATCAGTGAAAAATAAAAGATAATTAAAACTGGAAAAAATCAAAATCCCACTAAAAAACAAACCTCTACAATCATATAAAACCTTCCATTCTTTATTTTTCTAGCAAAAGTATCCTCGAGTGACTACAAAATCTTGCCATGGTGTCACCATTTTGACTGTGAGAGACACCCCATCTTTGAAAACTAATAACAATTCAAATTAAGTAATAAGGAAAATAAAAGCAGCGCATTGAATTTTCTACTTTTTTATCACCTAGAATTGTAGATGTTTAGCTACTACTCAAATCCAAATCAATTCCAACTGCAAGACCTCATGCTGCTCATCATAGACAAAGTATCCCCTTAACTTTAGCCCGATTATCATACATCAAACAGAGCAATATATTAGCCATATCCAAACTCATCATACCAAATCATCCAAGATATTGAACTATGCAAAATATTACAATCTATTGCAGTAATATGCATAATCCAAACCTAAATAAAAATATTACAATCTATTGCAGTAATATGCATAAGTAAACCACTTACATACAGGCACATACATACATGCATATACGGCTAGCAAAAAGAAAGAAAACAATCCAAAAAAAAATGAAAACGGATTGAATAAACAGAGTAGGAGAGAAATCGAGGAGAACTTTATGGTAAAAACAGATAACATTGCATCTACATTCATAGTGGGAATGACAGCCATTTTCAGATAATGGGTGAGCAAATTTTTTATTGTTGAGGCAATTAAACAAATACCTTACGCCTTACTTATGTAAGAAAAGAAAGATTCAATCAATCCCCCATTACCATAAATAAATAAATAAAATAATAAAATCTAGTCCCCCATAAAGTTTCTTGATGTTCATGTAGCATTAAGTATAGTTTTGTACCAGAAAAAAAAAAAAAAAAAAACTAAAGTTTTTGGATAGCATTCAAAATACTAAAATCTCCTACCAAATTGTAAGAAGCTAACAACTTACAATATGAAGCAATTGATTAAATGAGCAGCATATTTATTTGAAAAAGTAGGGAAAAAACAGAAAAAAGAGAAACCTACCATCTTCTTGGTTTGTTGGTGAATCCGGGAGCCTAGAGAAGAGAGAAAATTTTAATTTTATGAAAGGCATTTAAGCAAAATACGAAACACCAATATGAAGGCTGAAAAACTGAAAATCTCATTGGGACAAAATATCAACCAAACAAATAATAAATTTTATTAAACAAAATATAAACAATGCTCCATTTTTTTTTTCAGTTATGTATGTGAGAAGCTTAGAACTTGATTCAGGTTTTCGAGTCTTCTGTCATACTCAAATGTATAGCGAAATCCTGATTTTGTGCTTTCCTTCTCTTTCATTTTAACATCTGCAACAAAGAGAAAGAGTATTGAGAATAAGTGAAAGAAAGGAAGGGGGCAAAGTTTGAATTGGGGAGAGAGAGTCTGGCAAAAAAGAGATAATTTCTTAGCAACCAAAGAGATAATTTAAAACTAAAGGCCTCAACAAACTTAAATTAAACAAAATCCAAAACATATAAATTTTTTTTATTAACATCTTTTTAATTTTATTTCCTTCTCTTTTCAATCTTTCAGCAACAAAGTAGAACATAAAGTAACTCGTGCGCACTTTAGCCTAATTACGAAGCCAAATAACCACAAATTCTACACTAAAAATCTCCCAACTTTTATGTGCATTAATTTTTTCTTTTCTTTTCTTGCATCAGGCAAAACTATTTCTTCAGGCTTAATCTTATCCTAAACAACGACAAATCTGACATGCAAAACTAAAAATTTCTTTTCTTTTCCTTCAATTTCTTAGCAACCAAGGCAAAATTTAAAACAAAAGGCATCAAAAACTTAAATTAAACTCAAACTACACAGAAGCCAAAACATATGAATCCTTTTACTAACATTTCTTTAATTTTCTTATCTTTTCCTTCAATTTTTCAGCAACAAAACAGAACATGAAGTAAAGCCTAATTAAGAAGCCAAATTCTATACTAAAAATTATCTAACTACTTTACTTTTCTTTTCTTTTCTTTTTTCCTTCAATTCCTTGGCAACCCAACAGAACATGCAAAGGAAAAATTATTTAAAAAGTAATTTTTAAGCAATAAAAAAACCCTATTAATATACTATGAGATTTGTTAATAAGAACTGAAATTGCATTAATCAAACTAATCCGATTGTTTAAAAACTTCATATAATTACAAAAAAAATAGTTACAGTGAGTGTCTGACTACAATGCGAACTCTGGCATGCCAAGTTTCCTTTTCTTTTTTTCCCTTTAGTATTCTTTTAAGCTGAAAAATAATTGATCCACAATCGCCATACTGATCAGAGGTAATCAACTTATTGGAATTGAGCTTAGGTAAATCACTTAGATTAGTTCAAGGCTTTAAGCTTCAACGACTTTGCTCATAATAACAGAAGCATAATTGGCAAAGTTGATTCCGGGGATTGCCGAAGCTGTCCAATCACAGGGAACAACTCTGATGAGCGGAGAAATTGTCTGTAGGGGAGGTGCGCACACATCTTTCCCAATGAAAAAAGAGCGATCTTTAGTGGAGACTCATTTACAGCATCTTTTCTACTTGGGTTCAAGGCTACCACAGAACAGTCAGCTACCAACTTTAGTAAAGCCTGCAATGTAAAGTCATTTGCATTATAATTCTTAGTAATGGTCAATCAACCCTCCCTCCCCCCTCCCCCCAAAAGAAATGAAAAACCTTGCTTGAACGTAAAAGTGTTGAGTGTGCAAAAGAGTCCCAAGCGTAGGATTCCAATGATCGTCCATCCTAGGTCCCGTAGGTGCCGTAGGCACTTTGGGTACGGTGCTCACCTCACTCACTTTTTGTAATTCTATGGCCTCTAATTTCCTAGTCAAGCTAGCAATTTTGGCTTGGAGGTCATCATTATCCTTCACATGATGTTTTCCTCCTCCAACGGGCACACTTTTCACTCTAGCTGCATCAAGGGAGGAATTAATCTCCCAATTTCGGGCATTCTCCGCTAAAGAATCAAAGCATTGTATGGCTTCTTCGGGACTCTTCTCATAAAATTGTCCCCCACTCATCATTTGGATATATTGTTTGTTTTCTAAAGAGAGTCCTTGATTAAAATAGCCAATGATTTGGCCAATATCCAAACCATGATGAGGGATAGCATTGAGAAGATCTTTGTATCTTTCCCATACAGTTGCAAAAGATTCACCCGGTTTTTCAAAAAAGTTTTGGATAGCATGCATAAGTGCATTTGTGCGCCCCGGAGGGAGGAATTTATCAAGGAATGCACTACACATGTCCTCCCAAGTATGAATTGAATTAGGAGTAAGAGAGTGAAACCACATTTTAGCTTTATCCTTTAGAGAGAAGGGAAATAAAACCAAGCAAATGATAGGAAGAGGCGATCCTGTAGAAAGGAAAGCACTGCAAACATCCTCAAAATCTCTCATGTATAAGTAGGGGTTCTCAGAATCGAACCCTCTATATTCAGGGACAAGTCGAATCATCTCAGGTCTCATGGGGAAATTGTTAGCTTCCTGAGGTAGGCAAATACATGAGGGTGCTGTGGTTCTTTAAGGTCTCAGAATCTCCCTAAGGGTTCTCCCTACATTAGCCAAAGGGACAGGGGGTGCTCGATATTGTTGAGCTTGAGGGTTGACATTCCTCCTTCCCACCGCCGGGGTTGCCGGCGGAACAACACCATCTCCTTGTCTCGGAGGGTCAAAAGGTCTTTGTGGGTCATGAGGCAACCCTTGGTCATTTGGATTTAAAGGAAATTGTTGATTCTCAATGTTCTCAATTGAAGGAGTGGTAGGTAAGTGAAATAGGCGTCTTGAAATTGGATTTTTTAAAGCTTGTTGAGGTGTGATTCTTACAAGTCGGTGTTGCTCATCACGAGTCCACACTGACATGCACTAATTTCACCCCAACCAAAATGATATTCACAAGTATTATATACACAAAGAATTTTTTGCATAAATTGAAAGAGTGAAGAAAACTCACCGGATTTGCAATGTCATTGCAAATTACCACTAGCTCTCTTCGATTCAACTAGAACGCTCGCCACTCCCCGGCAACGGCGCCAATTGCTTGAACGTAAAAGTGTTGAGTGTGCAAAAGAGTCCCAAGCGTAGGATTCCAATGATCGTCAAGCAATATTCTAGGGAGTACCTAGGTCATATCCACAGGGAGTGGAATAGGCTCTAGTGAATCTTAGGTAATGCTATCCAAAGAATGCAAATAAAAGTGTAAAATATTGGGGGTTTTGATTTGGTTTGCAAATAGATTGTGCCAAATTAATGGCGATGATTCAATATGAAAACTTGTAAATAAGAGAAGTAGGATTCTATGGATTCGTTCCTTCCTAGCCTAAGGTTAATGGTTTCTCACAAAATACACATTCAAGAATCCATGTGAACTATGGTTTTGAATGGAGGATTTGACAATAAAAGTTCATAAGAGTGGAACAAGTGAAGAAATGTAACTCAATGCTCTCTTAGGCATTTTCACAAACATGTAGTGTGCATATGTGTTCATAAACCAAAATACAACAACTCAATGGTGATACATTGGTCATGAATATGACACTACAAGGGTTCAAAAGAAGAGAGAGAGTATACAAGCTACATTCCATTAACATTAAGCTTTTGAGATGAGAAACCACATTTACCTAGGGTTTTGGAGAGAAACTTCACCATAGAACCCTCCTTGGGTGTTTAGCTAGCCATCCATGGAGATAAATGCATCATTCAAGAACAATAAATGCTATGGAGATGGAAATAAATGATGTTGATTGATTAAAAGACAAAGAACCAAGTTCAAACACTAAATAACAAGATTAAAGAACCAAACTAAGGTTTACAAGTGATCAACAGCAACAACAAAATGAAAATCTAAGCTAAACTATGATGAAATCCTTAAAAAGATGAGAAACCCTAAGTTAAACTAAGCAAACCTAAGAGAAAACTAAGTTAGAATCTAAAAACTAAATGGGAAGTGCTTGTCCAGCTGAAAAAATGAGGTTTTATACCTCTTTTTGGGGTTACAAAGGTTAGATGAGAATTTACAATATTGCCCTTTGACTAACAAATGAAACTGCCCACGGCTTGCACTGCTGAAGGGAGCATGTACTGATACAGCTTTTTCATGGATTGATACAGGCTCACTCACAAAAAATGAGAAATCTGGAGAAAGTATGTACTGATACATAGAACGGCTGTACCAATACATACTTGCTGAAAAGCATCAAGAAGTAATCCAAAGGGCCCACACTCCATTCCAAGCACTTGATCAACATTGAGGACTTGAGAAACATTCTTCAAGCTTGCTCCATTACTAGCAATGCTTACGCATGACGATTTTTGCCTAAAGTCCCCCTTTTTACCTAAAATAAGGAAAACACTAAAGAAGAGTTAAATGCAACAAACAAAGATAATTGAATATTCAAGTTCTACAAAATGAGGCGAAAGATCATTAAATATACGCAAAAATATGTGCTCAACAAACCTTATAAAGAAGAAGAAGAAGAAAGTAATGGCCGTTTTAACGTCATAGTGGTTGTAGTGGCAAAAACCTTAGGATCGTAATGCTATCTAAGAATGAAGTGCTAGAAAAATATGGGAGGTTTTTTCATTAATAATGTTTTGTACTATAAATTAGGTACTATTTAATAGATCTTTAAAAGAAAGCATTAAGAACTATATTTGAATGAGCTTGAATGATAAACTGTTGCAAATAACCAATGCAAACAGTAACATGTAAAAAGATGTAATGCAGAAGGTCCACAAACCTTCATGGCTCCTTTAGACACAATATCTTCACAGCTGGTTGGAGTTGCGAACAAGATTACTGAGTGCACCAGCAGCATTTGCGTTGGTTTTGTCTTCCACTGCAGAAAATAACAAATTTTTGCTAATGGGAGAGAGAGAGAGAAAGCGAGGAGTGGGGGAAAATAAGGGCTACGCATCCCCCGGGATAATTAAGATAAAGTAAGAGGGAGATTTGAAATTTAAATTTTGAAATGAATTAAATATTTGATGAAGGAGAAAAATCAATGAAATTTTGCCAAGTCAGATAAATGGTGTGGTTTGAACCAATAAAAATAAAGGAATTGAGTGAATCAAGGAGAGAAGAGAATGAGGGAGGGAAGGCTTGTGAGGGGTGCCACATAAGACCAACTGCTCTATATATATCTAGTCATGATAATATAAGACCGGCCTTACTCAAAGTTGCGTAAGGTTAGCTTCATATGGCTAATTTTATATCACAATTCGTAAAACTGACCGTTGGATTAGATGCCCCTCCTCTGTATGTCATAAACAAAACCAAACACCAAAAACAAAGAAACATCATTCCATTTTTATTGTCTTATTCGATAAAAGAGAGTCACAACCAAATAAAATGGTCCGTAGGATTCATAATGGAATAGGCTTACATGATATGTTTGGTTGAGATTCTCTTTTATCGAATAAGACAATAAAAATATAAAGCTACCGTCAATGCATCTGTCATTGCCCCAATTTTATAATTCCCTTTTTGGCTACTCTTGGAGTGACCAAGTCTCCATTGTCTTCTTATCAAGTCTCTGTTCTCTTTTTATTATTGGATTCTTATGGTCTGCTTTTTAAGTAAAGTGTCGAATAACATCAAATTCTCAAAGAGTGATGCTACACTTTTTATGAGGTAAATCTCAATTTTGTGTCTAAACTCACTTGGCATCCTAACATAGCAACCACACACTCTTGTGTTAATCTCACACCAATTTACTTAAAAATTTAACTAAAGCATTAAAAAAATTTAAAAAGAAAATAAAAATTAACAACAATGATGCATGCACTTTTTTTAAATAAATTGATGAAACAATATATAAATCAGCAGCCATGCAAATTGAAAGTTAAAGAATCAAAATATACATTTATAATTTTTTAAAAAATAAATTGACGTAAAACGTACCATACATGAGGAATCATTGGAATTGAAATATAAAAAGTAAGAAGGCATATATAGTCAAAGTTGTCAACTAGTTTGCTGGTAAAATCTTTTGATAATTATTCTAAAGACTTTAATTTGAATCCCGACTTCGTCGAAATGATTGGATAAAAAGGGTGGAGAGAGAGAGAGAGAGAGAGGCGCACTACATATAGGTATTTATTTCTTTGTGTGAATTTTCTCATTATAAGTAGTTTAAAACAGTACTGTTAGGATAGCCTTGCTATGGTTCATCAACTCCATACAAAGCCGCCCTGAGGGCAGGTCTAAGAAGCGTCTTGGGCAGTAGTTTTTTAGTAAAATTTAGAGGCATCAAATTTGGGCTTAGTAGTGATATACTTTATAGGCAGCCAATTTTTATTCAATGGCATCCCAAAGAACCAAATCCCAAAATACTACATATGTTCTACTATTTAGACTCTATTTTGTTGTTGCCTTTTCCTTTAGAATATGATTTTTGTTGATTTATTGGTATTATTATTCTATGTTTGTTTGACATATTTATGGAAAATATATTTGAATTATATTCATTTTAATGAAATTATATTTAAAAGTTGTAATCAAATCTTATTTATTTTATTGATATATTTGTAATGATGATAGGAATTTCGGGATATATATATATATAATGGTAAATCAGTGATAGAAAGTTCGAGGTGATCCTATTGAGAACTCGCTTTGTGAAATGATTGTTATAAGTTTTAGCTTATGAGAAATTAAGGTTAAAGAACTAAAATTTTACACGTAATTTTTTATTATTTTTTTTAAACATTTTAGGAACTCGCCTAAAGCATCTTAAATGGTGGCTCTAATTCCGTAATCCCTTTTGGTCTGACGCTTCTCTTTACCCTAATCTTTTTTTATATTTTGCATATCCGTAAACAGTTTCGAGTTTGTGAGGTGGTAAAAGTAGATAGGAGTATAGTGGATGATGCTTACACGAAAGCAAGTAGATAGGACTATAGTGGATAATGCTTACACGAAAGCCTTGCAAGCTCGGGGATCTTTTGCTTCTGCAGTGTGGGTATCTCCACATATTAAACTGTTTTTGGTGATTTTCTTTCGATATGGGTTTGAATGGGCAGCTCGAATTTTTTTTTTTTAAAATTATATGAAATCATGTTATCATAGTCATGTATACATGATTTTTTTTTCTTTTCTTTTTTCTTTTTGATGATTGTTCTAGGTTGAGATGAAAATTTTGGATTTTTTTTTTTTTTGTTATTGATTGTTTGGTTTGAAGTGAGAAACTTAGTATGTGTTTTTTTAAATGTAGGGTCATGCATTTCAGGGGTTTTTTTTTAATGGGTTGTTTGGTTTGAAATAGAAAACTTGGCATGTAATTTTTTTTAATGCAAGGTCATGTTTCTCTGGCATTTAAAAAAAAAAA
>JAESVK010000911.1:602778-615301 GCA_017140935.1 Hamamelis virginiana | reverse complement strand
TTTTTTGTTTTGGTTGTTCGGTTTGAATTGGAAAACTTGGCATGTGGCTTCATTGTAAGTTGGGTCATGTATCTTTGAAGGAAATACCTTATCTATTGAAAGAATTTCAAATTAAAAAATAATGCCAAATTTTAATTCATTTAGGTTATGATAACTTCCTAAAATTAAGGGCATCAAATCTTAAAATAATATAATAACTAAATGCTAGCTAAAAATATGGAAAAAAAAATAAATAAGAAAACGGTATATTAATCAATCTCTCATTATTAGTTTACTTCAATTTTGATTTGATGAAAGTAAAAACTGTTTTTAAGATTCTTTGGATCATTTTTTCATATTTTTTTAAATCAAATAACGTGGCACCATTATAAAATATCTACTTTTGTGCATTTCAAAAATATATGTAAGTAGAGGATTTATTTTCATGCCACATCAATTGATTTAAAAAATATAATCTAATATTTGGTTCATCTAATATTTTTCTTCCTTTGTTTCTAGGTGGATGGATTTTCCTACTCAATTTCCTTTCTCTCTTTATCAAGTCTACTTTATTCCTTATTCCAAGTGGAACCGTTGCCTTACCTAATAGGTCTTTTTAAGAGCATCCATAAAATCTCGTCCACATTTCCGTTTAGTATTCCCGCTTCACATGTTAAAACACCACATCAACACATAAAAAATAAAAAAAAAAGAAGCTTCGGTCAGCAACTAGTGTTCGTCGGCCATGATCATTGTCGAAGCAACAGTCTGATCTAACTTTGACAGTTCGTTGGCCATGATTGTCAAGAAGCATCACGTAGATCCAGTCAACTCCAACTACAACAGTAAGTGGCGATGAGTCCTATCTTACTTCTTCAACTCCAAAATTCTTCTTTTTTATTATTCTTCTTTTTCTTCCAAGATTTTTACTGTGTTTTCTTCTTTTTTCTTATTCTTTCAACATTTTTACTATTTTCTGTATTTTTAATGTCTTCTTCCAACATTTTCATTATGTTTTCTTCTTTCTTTCTTATTATTATTATTCTTCTTCCAACATTTTTACTGTATTTTCACTCCGTTTTCCCGTGTTTTTCGAATTTTACTGTATTTTTTGGCGTTTTCACTAAGATTTCAAATTTTTACTGTGTTTTTTTCTTGTGTTTTCACTGTGAAATACTGAGTTTTTTGTGTTTTCACTGTGTTGGACATTTTTACTATGTTATGATGTTTTCACTGTCTTGGTGTTTTCACTATGCTAGGATGTTTTCCATTGTTTTAAAACCCAGACCGTTCATCGAACCGGAAAAGTTACCGGGTTAAGGGTCAACCGGTTGAACCATGACGTCATAAATATATATATTTATTTATTTATTATAATAAAAGTTGTAAATGATTCAAAATATAATTTTATTTAAATGTTTGTACAATCAATTCATATATTTGAATTTATGTGCATTCATCAAAATTGAAAATTGATAATTACTATTAATCAATCGTTATTATATATATATATTTTTAAATGAAAGATAAGAATATTGTATTATCAAATTATGTGCTTTGGTTTTTTTTTTTTGTTATTTGAGATTTTTTAAAACTAATTTTCCTTTTTAGCTTTCTTAGTTTTAAGAGATTTTTAAAATATTGGGACCATTTTAGTCATTTTAGCACCTTTAAAAAAATGTAAAAAAATTTAAAATTTTAATTTTTTTTTTGAAAAAAATAAAAATAAAATCGGGTTGACCGGTTTTTTAACCGGTTGAACCGCCGGGTTGAACGGTTTTTTGAAAAACGGATTTTTGTGGGTTAAATGAACCGGAAAGGGGACCGGTTCACTGTCCAACCGATTGAACCGGTCCGGGTTTGATAACATTGATGTTTTCATTGTGTTGGGGCATTTTCACCGTGTTGGCTGTTTTCAATGTAATGACGTGGTAAAGACACTACATCAGATGAAAAAGTTAGAATGGGAACTTTACACGTGAGTTTTAGCATTTTTCTTTTTTTTATATATATTATAAATTTTCTTTAGAGCGCTATTTATCAGCAACTGTTTTCTATAAAAACGTATTGAAATAAAATATATACGATCATGTATCAAAATTACATGCATGTCTTTTGAAAGATTCAATTGGATTGCGGCTATTAGAACAAAAGGTATTTTCTCTAAAACAAGGAAAATAAAAACAAAAGATGAAGCATGCGTACACGTAAATTATTTGAGCACCAACCAGAATATGTACATTCTCCATTGTAGAGCTTTCAAGCTGTACCAAATGTGGGCACGGTTTATATTATTTCCAAAAAGAATAAAAAAGTGGGCACGGTCATTTCCCGACATTCACGAGGTCGGCCAGGGAACGCAGCCAGGACGGCAGTGGAGCGGGGACCATGTAAGCATGTGTCGATCATATGGACACGATAATACTTCACTGCACAACCCACCTATTATTAGGATAAGTTCTCTCTTTACCATTCTTTTTATCATTATTTTTACACATTCATTACAAAACACCGATGTGCATTGAATATTTTGAGAAATTGACCGTTAGATTAGATATTCTAATAATTAAAGTCATACTTGCAAAAAATCATATTGATCCAACGGTCAGGTTTTAAAAAATCTAACTGTAAAAAACTACGATGTTTTTAATTATTATAATTTTTCATAGCAATATTTTTCAGAAACCAACCGTTGGATCACTATGGTTTTTGACATACGTGATATACCGAAGAAAAGTATCTAATCCAATGGTCGATTTCTCAAAATATTGGACCCACATTTGTATTTTGAAAGCGGATGGTCGAAATAATGTTAAAAAGAAAGGAAAACGGAACGTGACCCTAGAAATAAAAGTACATATTATAGAAATTGTGATATCGCATACTAAAAATTACAGTAATTTAACAATTAATCTTTCATAAATATAACTGTAAAAAATTGTAATAGTTTTCAACGATTACAATTTTACACAATCTGATTTTGATATGCTGATATGAGAAAATTATAATTTTTTGCATGCATTATATTTATAAAATGAATATCTAATTTAACTGTTATTTTTTCAAAATACATATTCTAAAATCAATTAAAAATATTATGCTCACTTTAATAAATTCCACATATATGTGCATAGAATCAATTAAAAATATTATGCTCACTTTAATAAATTCCACATATATGTGCATAGAATCAAGACTATATATATATTGACACACACTATATATATGTGCTATTATCAGGTGACTTATTTTAGAGTTACTTTCATAGTATATTTTGAAAAAGTGACCGATAGATTAGAGCTTTCTCTTACAATTGTCATGTCTCCAAAAAATTATAATGATTCAATAGTCGATTTCTAAAATAACTAACTGTGAAAAAAATTGTGACATTTTGAAAAACAAAAAAATCACAATTTTTTGCAGTAAAATATTTCAAAAACCGACTATTGCATTGCATCATAGTGATTTTTGACAAACATGACATTCATTAGAAGGTTGTCACTTTTTCAAAATATATGATGAAAGTGACTCTAAAATATATTACTCCATCCATCCTACAAAAATAAGCCTTCTTTCTATTTTTGGTTGTCCTAAAATGATAATTCATTTTGAAAAGTCAAATTATATTTTTTTAGGCACCGTTTGGATTTGTTTTTTATAAGTACTTATTTGCTTTTTTAAATTTTTTGTAAGAAATTATATATTGCAAATTTTAGAAAAAGCAAATAAGTACTTATAAAAAACAAATCCAAACGGTGCCTTAACTTTCTCATATTACTCTTATTATTCCAAGAATGTCTTGACTTGACATCAAATATAATTATAGAAAAATAATAATTTTGAAAACAAAAAGTAAAATATATAACAAATCAATACATTAATGAATTTTTAAAATATGCGTGTTTTCTTGAAAGAGTCCAATTTATACGAAACAGAAGGAGTACTTTATCTAGTTGATCTGACACTAGCATGTCTCTCAGTATCAGATATATATAACCCCTCGTACCAGTCATAACAAATGAAAGAAAGAAAAACATGCCTGCAGAGTTAAATAACATTGTAGCAAGCTTTGAATCCTACCCTCCTCCGTTTCGCCAAACCATCAACCCAACAACCCAGATCCATAACCCGAAAAATGATGATGATGATGATGATGATGACGACGACGACGAACCCATCAAACGGATCCCAGATTCTGATCCTATCCCTGTCATCGACCTCCAATGCTTAAACCTCAACAAGAAGCTTGATGAAGCTTGTAAAGACTGGGGCCTGTTTCGTTTGATCAATCATGGTGTTCCTGCAACTCTTTTGAATCAACTTCAACACCATGCCAGAAAGCTTTTTTCTCTCTCATTTGAAACCAAACAAGCCCTATTCTCAACCACCCCTATAACCTACTTTTGGGGCACCCCTGTCCTTACCCCATCTGGGGTGCCTTTATCAAGAAGACACCAGAATATCAATAGGGTTGAAGGGTTTAATGTTCCTCTGAGTAAACTCTCCCAGTTTGAAGCTGATGATGCCATGCTTGTTACTTTCAGGTACAATATCATGCTATTAAGTCTCTGTTTATTTGGTCTGATATTAGCAATTTTTAAGGCTTGGTATACCATTTTTGGATGGCTAATTTGATTAATCTCCAATTATGTTTTTTTTTTTCTTTTTTTTTCTTTTTTCTGAATTTTAGTAAATGGACCAACCCCATTTCATAATGGAGGTGGATCCCACATGAATGGAACTCAATATCAGACTCATTCTATTGAGAGGGCAATTCATATATACCACCAATTAAGCTGCATGCGTCTATTTATCCTCTTGGAAAAAACAAAAAGAACAAAAACTGTCCATCTTTTTTTTCTTTTTCTTTTTTTCCTTTTTTTTTTTTTTTTTTTGAGCAAAATTCATGAAGGTTGGATGAATCAAGAAGTCATAAAATCATTCAAAATTTCAGTATTTCTCATACTAAAAATTGGCAGGAGTCGACTAGCTAGCTATAATATTTTCACTCCTCATTCTTAATTTGAAAATGACAGGTTTCTCTTCAATTCAATGAACTTTGTTCTAAAAAGGCAAAAGGATTTGACATATAATTGACATGGTCCTGTCATTTCATCATATGCAAACAGTTAGATCAGAGAACATGTCCCCTAAAAATAGAGAATATTTAATAAAATTGATGTCGCTAAAAACATAAGTCCTTGAATTTCCATTCACTTAATGTATGATTTATTTCAAGATACCAATCTAATGGTTTAAGGGTCTTAACTGATTTTAGTTAAAATTATGTATCCCTTTTATATATATATATATATATTAAAATTTGGATAGAACCAAAATTTAGGAATGTCTTAATTGTTAGAAATACTTTTTGAATGGTTGATTGAATTTGAAACTAAATAATAAAAAAAAAACTAACTGAAATGCTTTATTAATTGATGAAGATGGTGTATTAATTATAGGAATATATACTTTCTAACAAAAGTGATCTTGTGAAATTGGGGACGTTGTATGAATTACTAGGGATACTTCATTCAAATAGGGAATTTGGTTGATTATATGAAAACAATGGTTGTCTGATATATATGGGGTCATTGTAAAAGGATGAGGCATTTTTTTATAAATATTTGAAAAAATTATTTAAAAATCTTTGAGTTCATAACTTTAAACATGATATCCAATTTTATACCACGAGATTTTTGAGATTTTCAAATTCTTTTGTATATTTATTACATTAAAATTTTTATGAACCTAATCATATAAATTGTTTGTGTCAGGGACTTATAGCTACCTAATCATTTAATTGTTTGTGTCGGAATCAATATAATTACAAAAAAAAGCGAGGAATTGAATACTCTCTATGTGATAGGGCTGCTATTATAAAGTGTATTTTAAATAATTTTGTTTTAAGGGTCAAATGCTTATCATATTTTAAAAAATAGATCATTTGATTAGATGAATTTCTTATGAATTTCATACGTTCGTTAAAAATTACAGTAATCCAACAATCAATTTCTGAAAAATATAATATTGAAAATTTTTTTATTTTTTATTTTTTATAATGTCACTAATTTTTTTCAGAAACTCACCATTTGGTCACTGTAATTCTTGGTAAATATAAAATTTATAAAGAATTTATCTAATTCAACATTCAATTTTTTAAAATATATTCTATATTTATCTCATAAAAATTAACTCATGTAAAATTACCTAAAGCGTACCTTATAAGATCTGAAATATATAAATGTAAATGAAGATCATTTGCTTGGTATTTTGGTGATGTGTCATCATCTGGATCATTTGCACATCATCTAAGTGGAAAACAGACCATTCAAATTATGCCACATCATTCAAGCATATATCAAAATCCAAGTAGAGGATCCAGATGGGATATATATATATATATATGTAATGTAAAACTAAAACTCATATGAGATCCGCAATAATTTAGCCGCCCACGTGAATGAGAAAACTCTAGAGTGATTGAGAAGGTATCACAGCGGTATCTTCCAAGTTCCTGCCCCTCTCAATAGTTAAAAAAGCAGCACCAAATTTTCTGCGCACTCACACACAACCCAATGACACGTGCATGCCTCCGTATCAAACAATATCCCATCTCTGTCAGTCTTAATGTCACCGAGATTTTCCTTTTAATGAGCTTCTATGTCGATCTATAATTGATAATGATAATATAAATTAATTGATAATGATAATATAAATTAATTTTAATATTTAAAAAAAAAAAAAATTAATATAAAAATACTCCACAATGAATTAATTGAATTTTGTAATTAGTTGGCTAGTCACAGGTCGGTGGTCCATTCAGTGTTAGGTTTCTCTAGTATTATATATGCTAGATTCTATAATAAAATAATGTTATGCACTATACTACAAAGTATTGATACCAAAAAAATAAAAAAGTAGGGATAGTTTTAATATTTGAAAATTCATAATATTTATTTTTTTACAGTGATATTTTGCAGCAATGTATGGTATTTTTCTTTAGAACAATTCTATTTGTCATATCTTTTTGTACTCCTTTTTTGTTTTCCCTGATACATCTGACCAACTTAGAACATATATTTTGAGAAATTGATCATTAAATTTGATGCTCTACTTATATGTATCATAAATGTAAAAAATCACATTGATCTAACGGTCAGTATTTCAAAAACTAGGCTAACGGTTTTGCACAATTTTTTCATTATTGTTTACAATTTTTTTTTAAATTGAAAAAAACCGACCATCAGATCTATGTGATTTTTTGCATTCATGATAAGTATAAGTGGAACATTAAATCCAACAGTCGGTTTCTCGAAGGACAATTATATTCGTCCTCCTTTTTAGTCCTCTTTCTTTGTCCTTCCTAGTGCATCTTACCAACTTGGAAAAACTATTTCTAGAAACTGACTGTTGGATTTGATGCTCCACTTATACGTATCATGAATGCAAAAAATCACATTGATCCAATGGTCAATTTTTGAAAAAATAGACTTTGACGGATTTTCATAATTTTTTCATTACTGTTTACAAATTTTTTCAAAATTGCAAAACAGAGCATCGAATCGATGTGATTTTTTGCATTCCTGATAAGTATAAGTGGAACATCAAATCCAACAGTCGGTTTCTCGAAATAGTTGTTCCAAGTTCATCAAATGCATTAGGGAAGACAAAAGGAGAGGACGAATGAAATTTTCTTTTTCTTTAACTCTAAAAATCTACTTACACTCTAGCTATTCTCAACTTTCATCTTCTTGTTTTTCTGTTTGCTTCACTAGGCTTCTATTAGAAGAATATAAAAAGCACCTAGCTAGACTTGCTACGGCTATCTATGGAGCTATGGCCAGTAACCTTAAACTAGACCCAAAACAATTCAACTCGCATCTATCAGAACCCACCGGGTCAGTGCGAGTTTACCGCTACCCACATTGTTCCGACCGTGCATGGGGCATAGATGCACATACAGACAGCTCGGTTCTCTCAATATTGAACCAAGATGAAGTGGGTGGACTTCAAGTTTTCAAGGATGATCAATGGTTTGATGTAAAACCCATTTCCAACACACTCATTGTCAATCTTGGAGATATGATGCAGGTACATATTCTCCGAGCTGATTCTATTATAAGGTGTACTTTACATAAAATTACGTAAAGTCTATTATAAAATAATTTTTTTAAAAACCGACAGTTAGATTGAATATGCATGTTAGGCTTATAAAAAATTATAATAATCTAACAGTTATTTTTTGAAAAGAAAAATGTTGTTTAACTTTTAGGCACCGTTTGGATTTATTTTTTATAAGTACTTATTTGCTTTTTTAAAATTTTTCTAAGAAATTACATATTTTGTATATTTTATTTTATTTTTAAAATTATATATTTTTAAAATAATTATATATTTTGTGTGACTTAATTAATTGTTTATTTTGTTTTATTTTTAAAATTAGGCCATAAGTGATGATAAATACAAGAGTGTGAAACACAGAGTGAAGTCAAACAAACAGGTGGAACGGATCTCAGTGTGCTACTTCGTGTTTCCGGCCGACGACGGTATGATTCGAAGCTCAAAGTACCAGGCATTTACCTACAATGATTTCCGAGCAAAAGTGCAAAATGACGTCAAGACCCAGGGCTACAAGATTGGGCTCGCTCATTTCAAGCTTTGTTAAGAACCCTACTTTGTCTCCAACAATCTTATCCTTTAACTTTCTTGTTTTGGCCTTTACTTTGGTGAAGTTACTAATTACTCGATGAACAATAATTACTCCATGATACGCACTTATCCAGAAATTATTATAACTTTCTATACACGTAACATCTATTATGTGCTTGTCACGTGCTTGTCTAAGTTAAAGGAGCCGAGTTTTGGTATGCTTCAGCTTAGCTTGTTTATTATCGGGCCTGTTTGCAAACTATTCATGAACGGCTTGATTAATTAGAAACCTTAAATTACAATAAGAGAAAGTTAAAAATTAATGTAGAAAGCTTAAAAAATGACTTCTATACACTTGGATTATATAGGAAATATAAAATTCAAGCCAAGAAAATAAAGTCATGAAAATGTTAAGCTTATTCAAGCCTAAATTATGATTTTTTTTATGAGTCTAAACACAAGTTTTTAATAAGTTTGTTCACGAGCCTACTAACAAGCTTATTCACGAACACAAATGAGCCTAGTCTAAGTGTGCTTGAGCTTGACTTGTTTATCAAACAAGTCTAAATTTAGGACTTGCGCTTGGTTTGTTTACTCAATAAACGAACTTGAGCCGAACCCTTATCGAACGCGTTTGCAATCCGTTCATGAGCAGCTCGGCTCATTTGCAGCCCAAGGCGTACCCCAGGGCCAGCCCTACCTCCGAGAAGCTACGGGAAACACCGAGTCCAGATCTTCTGGCCCAAGTTTGCTATCCCACTCCCTGGCCCACTAATAAAATACTGCCACATGGCAGGTTGGTCCATTCCCTTACCTCGTTAGACTTCCGTTAAACAGCTGTAAAATAATAATAGACAACTCCTAATCTCTCTCTTCTTTATACGTATACTCTCTGCACATACACACAAATTTCACATTTTGCCGATCACCATCTCCTGCGATACGTCATTGTCTACGACGATTCAATGGCCAACCAGTCCCACTCTCCAGTCAGTCAAGTACCTCTTTGCTATAATGTCTACCATTTCTCTTAAACCTCTAGATCAAATAAAAAAAAATTCATAAACCAACCAAAAGGAGAAGAGAGAGAGAGAGAGGAGGAGGGGAGGTGGGGCTGCTGCAAATCCGGCGAGTTGCCGGCAGCTAGCCCACCAAAGACCTTTAGAAAAAAAAGCCCAAAACAGAATAGAAAAGATTTAACACCCAAAAAGTTGCTGCTGTTCGTAGAGAATATCAAAGTTATATATATATATATATATAAGATCCAAGTGGGAAGAATCAGGGATGAGATAAGGAATGTACCCAAAACTTAATGGAAGAGTACCCAAAAAAAGAAAAAAAAGTATGGAAGGAATGTGGAAGAGAGCTATAGGGATGAGGGAAGAGCTGTGCTTCTCTACAACTTCAAAGAAACAGAGACTCAACCATAAATGAAGTTATACCTCCATATATATATATATAGATTGGAAGATGTGCACTGTGATGCAGAACCCTTTGTTCTCTAGTTGAGTCTTAAGGTACTTTATTTAATTCCTGTAATCTTTGATGAAATAGCAGAGATTTTGGGGCTTGATTAGTTATAAATTTGCAAAATTTGGGCCATAAATTCGTGGGATGATGGTTTATATACAGTGTTTGATGAACGTAGGAATGAAGTTGCAGTGGCCACACCTGCACTTCTCTGTTGTTCTTTTGGGTTCGATTATAGGTTGATTTGTGATTTTTTTGTGTGTTTGATTTTCGATTTTACTAAACGGAGAGTGTGATGGTTCACCACTGAGTCGCCGGAGATGATGACGGTGATCAGTAGCCCGACGGACGCTGGAGATGATGAGGGAAGCGTCCGTATGTAGAGGGATATGGGTGAGTGGCAGATTTGTTTTCTAACACCGTGAGGCTCTGTTAATCAGTTCTGTAGCTTTGTCATTGTCACGATTTTATTGGATGGGCCAGAGAAGGGGACAGAATTATGGGCTAGAAGATCTGGACTCGGAAACACCACCCTCATCTTTAGTGGACTACATTTTACACTTTGATGTACAAGAAGGAGGTTTAATCATAAGAAGGCATCTTGATTTTGGTATCATCCCTGCGTCATGAAGAGAAACAAAAAATGCATGCCTTTCTGCCTTTCCAATTGTTTAATTTTCTTTATAACGTACTGAAATTAACAATGCTGGCTTTCTGGCCTTCCATTAATGGCTTCTAATGTTTCATTTTCTTTATGCCTTTCTGGCCTTCCAATGGCTTCATTTTCTTTACTGATTGAAAAATTGCTGGCTTTCTGGCCTTCCAATGTCTTCATTTTCTTTACTGAAAAACTGCTAGCTTTCTGGCCCTCCAATCGCTTCATTTTCTTAATTTTACTGAAAAACTGCTGTTGATTAATCACAAAAACTTCTGGTTTTTCCTCTATGTTTCTCAAGGCTTCTATTAATGGAGAAATATAGAAGGCATCTAGCTCCAGAAGAACATGAATATTGTGGCATATATATATATATATATGCCAAGCCCTCTCTTAATGGGCTGAGTTGGCAAGCTCTCCATTTTTTTTTTCTTTTTTATTCTTCTATTATTAATTCAAACTCTCTCTCTCCATTAAAAACTCGTGATACTCCTTAAACAATGTGCGTCTCCTCAAGTTTCTATTTATCCAATTATTATCTCTCTTCTCACGCTCATGTCAAATTCGAATTTTAAATGTCTATTTTAAAAAGAGTAAAGCTCTCTCTAACACATTTCTTTACGTGTTTGGTTCAAATGATGGCAAAAAATGTTCTACTAATATTATTTAATTAAAAAATAATAATAATTCACAGTTAGTTTTGAGAAAAAAAAAATTCTCATTATTTTCTATATAAAACTAGACGACATTAGAAAAGATATTTTGTTCAATAGTGTTAAAATTAAAATTGATCAAAATTTTTGCTACATATTTATATTAATTAAAATTGATAAAAAAAAAAATTTGCTAAATGTTTATGTTTTTCAATTAGTTTCTTAATGTTCAACTATTATTTTCACACTTGGACATTGCCCAGGATTTAGAAAATATTTTTTAAAATAATATTCCACTATTATTTTTTATAAGTTTACATATATATATATATATATATATATATATATATATATATATATGAGAGTCCTTTTCTTATGAGGACGTCCTCACATAAGTTTATGTGATGATTTGACTTTTTAGCAAATGTAGGATGGATATTTTAAAAAATCGACAATTGGATTGAATATTTATCCTATGTGTGACATGCATGTCAAAAATCAGAGTAATCTGACAAATGGTTTCTAAAATACAGACTGTGAAAAACTATAACAGTAACTAATGGTCGCATTTTTTCACAGTTTGTATTTTTGAAATCGACCATCAGATCACTGTGATTTTTGGCATGCATGACATATATTGAGAGAATATCTAATTCAATGGTCGGTTTTTCAAAATTCTCATCTTATATTGACTAAAAAGCTAGTCATCACATAAAGAAGTCTTCATAAGAAAATTAATATATATATATATATATATATATATATATGACAGTTTGTTTTTTCTTTTTCTTTTTTTCCAATGAATGATAAGAATTAAAAGCTGTTACAATCGTTTATGATTGGTATTTTGAGAATTAATTTACAGTTGAATCCATGCGATATTTGACATGCATAAAATTATTGGTAGTATCTAATCAAGCGGTTATTTCTTCTAAATAACAATCTCACATTACTTAAAAACAATTCACTTTATGTAAAATTTGTAACAATAGTTAAAAACAGATCCCTTTAAGAAAAATTTCTTAAAAGGGAATCTTATATCCTTTTATAATACCGTGCCTAGTAATTCCATTATTTTTAGATATTAGTAGTTTTTATTTTTATTTTTGTTTTT
>JAESVK010000911.1:454698-509332 GCA_017140935.1 Hamamelis virginiana | reverse complement strand
TATATATATATATATATATATATATATATATATATATATATGCGATGGCAAGAAGATAATTATAAAATGTATGGAAGGTAATATGTATGGAGCTAATAGAAGCATGTGAAGAAATTATAATCCCACCTCTGTAAATGGCAGAATGGTTAAAAAAAAAAGTTGAAGGGGGCTTAAAATCAAATTTTCAAAAATTTGTAAGATTTAAAAAAAAAAAAAGTTCAGGGGGGTCCATGGCCCCCCCTCACCATAACATGGCTTCGTCCATGTCCATAGTGTCAGTTGCAAATCATATTTTGAAAAATCGACCATTGGATAAAATACTAATCTTATGAATGCCATGGTTGTCAAAAATCATGGTGATCCAACGGTCGGTCTTTTAAACAACTAACAGTAGAATTGTGACATTTTGAGGTACAAAATAGCACAATTTTTCACTGGTCAGTTCCAGACCGTATTTTGAGAAACTAACTGTTGGATTAGATATACCTCTGTTATGAATGTCATGTTTGCCAAAAATCACGATGATCCAATGGTGGATTTTTTATTTTTATTTTTATTTTTCAAAATCCGCAATGAAAAACCGTGCTTTTTTTTTTTTTTTTTTTTTTGTTCTTCGAAATGTCCGCCATATTATTCATAAGACGGATATTTAATTCTACGGTTGATTTTTAAAAAAATATGATCTGTAGCTAACCCTATAACAAGCATCTCAAAAATCACAGTGATCTCCGGTCAATTTCTGAAATACAAACTGTGAAAAATTAAATATCTATATAATGCTTAATAGTTTGTATTTGTAACCAACAATCAGATCACTGTGAATTTTAGCATGCCTGTAATACATAGGGAAAATATTCAATCCAACGATCAATTTTTCAAAATATCCATTTTACATTGGCCAAAAGGCCAAATCCTTATATAAGAAAGTACACAGAGAAACGAAACTCATAACTAACTACTAATCTTATTAATATATATGGTGTGGTAAAAATAAAAAAAAAATAAAAAATTAGAAGACTTATATGAACAAACTTACTAACACTTTGATGCGATGCTGCTTAGGGATGTCAACCGGACGGGTTTGAACGGGTCACTCCTTTCCCAATCTAGACCCATTTAAGAAAGCTCCATTCCATTCCCGTCTCAAATCCGTGACGGGTCAGGATTGAGAATCCTATTCCCGTTCTAATTAAATGACCCCATCCCGTTACCATCTCGTCTCATTTACTATGGTTGGACATGGCATATCTTATTTTAAACTAATATAAGTAACAATACTAAATAAGTTTAAAAAATTAAAAAGATTATGCATGTACAGTAATGCCTCATAAACAGAAAGAAAAGAAAAGAAACTAAAGTTCTGAATATTAAATTATCAATCATTTTCAACTTAACCAAAGACATAGTTGAGGTGATTTCCACAAGTTATTTTCTTTCTACTTTCCTCAATTTTCTCAACATCAAAACAAATTATAAAATACATTGATGAACTTAAAGATAATTACTACTTTTAAGAGTAAAATAAACTAAACATCTTAAGAGACATGATTGAAATTTCATTTTATCAAAGAGGGGCTTAATTGTAAATATCTATAAAATAAATATAATAAAAATATATTAACATATATAATCGGATGGGTCGGTTTTTAAGCCCTTATCTTGAACCATCCCGAACTCTATAGGATTTTTTAAAAAAATTTCAAATCCGTCCCGGATTAGGGTGACCCCAAATTAGGGTGACCCCAAATCCGTTCTAATACGAGTGGAGTGGGACGGGTATCCTGGTCAACCCGCAAAATTGAGCTCATAATGCTGCTTTTGTTTCACACCGTGATTGCGCGTGAGGACACGTGATATTCGGAAGGAGACAACTCTTGGGAAATATAGGCAGGAAGCAACGGTCCGCTTCTGGTGAGTCAGCTCCCAACGGTCTTTCACTAGACTTGGAACATTGGCAACGGTAACTTCGCAGCACTTACATCGAGACACGCGTCCCAACAGAATAAGCGCCACCTGTGTAGATCCACATCTTCGCCACGGGAAAAAGAAAATTCGGCTCCCTCAAGTCAATTCTCTAAACCCCACACACTGACTCTCCCAGGAAGCTTAGCGGACCAATTAACGTGTTTTTGACCTTCATGATATCTCATTTTCATTCATTCTTCTCCTGAAAATATCCCAACTCGTGTTCCCACAAACCCCCCATCCAATTTTGGGTCTCTAGAATGACTATTTTGTCCCCCCAGGAATTTTGTCGCCTCATTCTAGAAAATTCTACAAACCTACCATGTAAAATCAAATTTTGTCTACACATCCTTAATGTGTAGTCTAATGGTGTTTTTTTCTCTTTTAAAAGTAAAAGTTTTCTAGATATTGAAATTTCTTTATATTAATTGTTTCTAAACCACAATACTAAATTGAGAGTTTTTTAAAAAAAAAAAAAAAAATTGCTGATCTCAATAAACTAAACTAAAGAACTAAAAAAAAAGGGGGTTTGAATTAGGTCATTAATTTTATGGGTGAGTTTGTCAAAATTTTATGAAGCCAATATTCGAGTAAAGTTTTAATAGTTTAATTAACTTATTTAAATTATTAATAAACTAATCAAAATAATAATATTCTATTCAAGCTTAGCTTAATAAATTAACAAATAAAAGATAAAACTTGAGTTTATCTTCTCAATTTGATAAGGGGGAGTAGCTTTCTCACCAATCTTATGCGAAACCGTGTCCCTTGAAAGCTGAACATAATCAAGGGGCAATTTTGGTATTTACCAGTATGAGGCCAGGCCAGATGGCACTGGTCAAATTGTCAATAACAGCGAGAAATAAATTCCCACGCTCACTTATCTTAACACGGAAAGGACCCCTCGCCCCCCTTTAAATACCCACTTTGTCTTCTCTCTCTACATGAAACAAATCAGAAAACAAAGAAAGCAAAATAAAAAACAGAAACGTTTTAGAAAAACAGAAGCAGAATCATCGTCGTCGTCAATCATGTCTTGTTCCGTTGCGGTAGCAAGCTCGCCTGTCTTCTCGCCCTCTAGGGTTTCTTCTTCTCTCTTCTGCAAAACCTCAATCTCCTCTCCCGAAACCCTAACCCGAACATCTACAGCGTCTCCTTCGTCTTCTCCTTCTTCTTCTTCGCCTTTCAGGCTTCGTCATCAGAAACCGCCTTTGACTTTGTTGAGGACTTGTACTGATACTTCTTCTTCTTCTCCTTCTTCTTCTTCGGCTTCTTTTTCTTCTGCTACGTCGTGTTTGGCTTCTTCGCCTACGCTTTTGAAGAGGAAGAGGCCGACGAGGCTCGATATTCCGATTGCTTCACCGAGTTTTGGTGGTCCGGCGACGCCGTCGGTGGCGGTGGTGGAGGATGAGAGGGATGGATACGCTGTGTGTTGCAAGAGAGGGAGGAGAGCAGCTATGGAGGATCGGTACTCGGCGGTCTTCGATCTTCAAGGAGATCATAAACAGGTACTGTGAAACTTAGGGTTTTTTAACTTTTTTTATTCAGCAACTCTCTTGTTATTTTCAGTAATTTAGGGTTTTTTTTTTAAAATTATTTTTTGGCTTGTCGAGTTGCCTTTTCAAACTTTTGGAAAATACGTCATTGTAGAAATTGGTAATAGTTGAATGAGTTTTTGATTGCTGAGAAAAGGTAGGAAAACGACTTAATAAGCCCTAGTTCAACTCTATGGCTTACTTTACTTGTGTTTTTCATCTCTTGGAAACCCAAATAACATTTAACGCAGGATTCAAATTCTTATTTTCTTTAAACCTTCTGGATTTTCTCAGCATCCAAACACTATGTTAGGCACCACTTTTTTCAAAGGAAATTGTTTCTGGGGAAACAAACAAATTTGATGTGAAGAGAAAAAAAAATTCTTCAGCAACTCTTTTCTAGTTGAAACAGACAGAGACCATACAAAATTTGGGCGGAATTATAATTAGCAGAAATCCATGTAATCCTTGCCAAATAATAAATTACTAGAAATGAATAATAAGTCATGCCATTTAAGGGAAAAATCTGATACAAAAACCATGGAGAAGTTGTGGTGCAATTAAGGTTTCATCTATAATTACTAAAAGGAATTTTCTAATCATCTACTGTAGTATGAAGTCAATAGATTTAGTATCTGATGTGTTTTTGTCTTGCATTTGCAGGCGTTCTTTGGTATTTTTGATGGGCATGGTGGTGCAAAAGCTGCTGAGTTTGCAGCAGAGAACCTGGATAAGAACATACTAGATGAAGTGGTAAGAAGGGATGAAGAGGAAATTGAGGAGGCAGTGAAACATGGCTACCTGAAAACGGATTCTGAGTTTCTAAAGGATGATTTTCGTGGTGGCTCGTGCTGTGTGACGGCTTTGATCAGGAAAGGCAATCTTGTTGTGTCTAATGCTGGTGACTGTCGTGCTGTTATGAGCAGAGGAGGAATTGCTGAGGCCCTCACATCTGATCACCGGCCATCGAGGGAGGATGAAAAGGACCGGATTGAGGCTCTGGTAAGCAACTGGTTTTCATGCTCTTTACTTTTCTTTCCCCCTTTTGAAATTAACCTTGAAATGAAATATAAATAGGAAATGAAGCCTAATCTGAATTGCAACTTATGGGTTTTTCTGGAATTCCTTTTGTAGGGTGGCTATGTGGATTTTTGCCATGGTGTTTTGAGAATTCAGGGATCTCTTGCTGTGTCCAGAGGAATTGGAGACAGGCATCTTAAACAATGGGTTACAGCCGAACCAGAAACAAAAATCCTTAGAATCAAACCCGGATGCGAATTTTTAATCCTGGCTTCCGATGGCTTATGGGATAAGGTTAGTAATCAAGAAGCAGTAGATACTGTTCGCCCTCTATGCGTCAGCGTTGATAAGCCAGAACCATTGTTTGCCTGTAAGAAGCTCATAGACCTCTCTGTTTTGCGCGGCTCTGCTGATGATATAAGCGTGATGCTAATCCAATTGGGGCGATATATTTGACAGCCCTCCCTCCGTTACAACGAAAGAGAATAATCAACTAACACATAGGATGAAGGAGTTTTTTGCCTGATCCTAACTGTTTAGTTGGATTTGGGTAGTGTTGATGACGAAAATATGATGGTGGTGGCGATGGCGGGTGATATATAGAAGTTTCATTTATTTTTTTATTTTTTTAGTATTTGACCACTTCTGTAAGGAGGTTTTCACCCATAGCTTGAGAAGGGCGATTTGAACATACTGACATACATGTATTAATTCTTTTTCACTACATTTTTTTATTTAATTATAGAATGATTGAACACAATGACATAAATGTTTTAAATGATTGATTATTGATTTTCATGCTTGCATTACTTGTACTCTGTATATACAAAAAAATTTTCATTTGTGACGTGTGGTGGATGAAAATTTATTTATGATTATGCAGACTGATTATAGCATCCATAAAATCCCCTTTGGTGATCATCACTCTATATGTATACTATTTAATTGAAAAATGGGCTTACTTTTAAATTTTCACGAGATATTTAGGTTATGTTTGGACCTTAGAAAAGTCGAGCAAAAGAAAAGATGAAAGAGTAAAAGCGCCCTTAGAAAAGAAATTTATTTCTAAACAAATGTCAGCGCTTACATTTCCATTCCTCCATCATTCTTTTCCAGAAGAGTAGGAAATTTGAAATTTCAGCATTTAGCCTCCCCCTCGTTTAATAGTTATATATTAGTAATTGAATCTAATATAATGATCTTTATTGTTTTCACAACCCAATATATGAAGCCAAACTCTTGTCAAGGAATGAGAGCCTAATTTGCACCATGTTTTCAATGGAAGAAGCGTCGAAAATGTTGATGAATCAGGATTGATTGTTCCAAGTTACATAATAAGCATTGAAAGCTGTTATTAATTGCTAATATAACTCGTTTAATTTGATGATATTGTCACAGATAAATTAACTGTAAACTTAATAAACTATATGATGAACCGTGTAATACTTAGCTAGCACCAATCAATAAACTAGGTTTGAATGAGCCTTGTAATACTTTATTCACCTTCTCTCTAATGCCATCATACCATTTTTATAATAAATATTCAAGCAACTTTAATTTACTTTTTCAATGGATTTGATCCTTTTGCTGCATTCCCTTAAATTTCTCATCCTTTTACTTTTTCTATGAGATTTTTTGTTTTGTTTTTTTTCGCACCCCTATATCTTCCCTCAGTTCTTTGTTTTTGTTCATTTCTACAAAATTTATTTTTATTCCAGTACATGCACAAGATATTGCTGTGGGTGGCGGTGGGAAGGTGAGTCATTGTTGAATCCTTCAATATACATAATTGGTCTCTTATCTAAAAGTTCAGAATTTTAGATGAATTAGTAGGTTAATATAGTATTGAATCAACAAGTCTTGTGTTAATTTGAATACATGTTTCCATTCAAGCACTACCCCTAAAGTTTTCTATGAAAACCTATTCTTTTTTTCTTTTTCGATATGAGGATGAATCCCCCAGCTTGTCCTCTGTCCATTGAGGCCGTTGCGGTTAGTTCGAGTATTTGATCAGAGTAGAACTAGAGGCAAACACTGGATGTATGTACCGGCCCTTCAACACGCACATCAGTAAGTCGCTGGCTTGCACAGTGGTGGGAATTCATGCCCACACCCAGATTCAAGAATTGATTACCTGTCATTAGAGGCATGTCCTACCAACCTTAAAATACTAAGCGCCCGGAAGGCTATTCCCAAGACTCGAACTCGTAACCTTTAGACTGAAATACCAACCCTTGGCCAGCTGAGCTGGCTTTGTGGGTTTATGAAAACCTATTCTTATGTTCGAATTATAAAGATATATATGAATACATCTCTAACATCACTCCAACTTTTAAATAAGTAAAGTTGGTTAAGTTATTACTTTCGATTTTTCACTTTAAAAAACAAACAAAAATTTAAAATATTTAAAATAAGTTTTTGAAATGTATAATATTGATAATTACTTTTAAAGTCGAGAAAGTACGTAAGAATTTTTTATACACTCAACTTTTAAAATTGACTCTCTAACACTTGGTTTTTTGTCGTTAAAAGAAAATTATCAAAATTTTCACTTTTATTTATTAGAAATAGAAAAAAGAAATTAATAACTTATCGAAATGGACTCCTAGTAAGCATTGTTATTAAACCCGGATCGGACCGGCCGGTTCAACCTGTTGGACCGGGAACCAATCCCCTCTCCGGCTGGTTCAACCCACAAAAATCCGTTTTTCAAATAAACCGTTCAACCCGACGGTTCAACCGGTTAAAAAACCGGTCAACCCGATTTTTTTTTTTTTTTAAATAATTTTTTAAAATTTTTTTAAGGTGCTAAATGACTAAAATAGTTCCAATATTTGTAATGACTGTACATAAATTCAAGTACATGAATTGATTGTACAAACATTTAAAAAAAATTATATTTTGAATTATTTATAGCTTTTATTCTAATAAATAAATAAATAATATATTTATGATGTCACGGTTCAACCGGTTGACCCTTAACCCGGTAACTTTTCCAGTTCGATGAACGGTCCGATTTTTAAAACAATGCTAGTAAATCAATCAATCAATTCTAAAAGTGATATTACAATAAATAATAAGTCGATAAAATATTTGAGAAAGAAGCATGCATGCTCCTACTCTTCATAATAAAAATACAAGATACTAAAGGCGATGACATGCCCGCCGTCTGCCGACCTTCGATCTCCCTTACATTAACAGGCATTGAATTAATTAAGGATCGTATCTTAAGCTTAATTAATTAAATATCTTAATCATCACCACCACAAATCAACACGATCGATCAGCTGTCTCTTTGTTTGTAACACCAACGACCACCAACAACATCTCCTTCACTAAAATTGTTACCCAAAAAAAAAAAAAAAACCAAAGAGGGCACATGGTGAAACCCAGTCCGTGGCTTTGTTCTTTACAAACATAACACATTCATTCTTATGAATATTAGCATTGGCATTTCCTCGTTGGCTTGGGGAGAAGTGAGAAGGCAACTTGTTTGGTGGTGACCTTTCATGTTGTTTGTTGGGTACTCAAGCTTTTTGTCATATAACTCATATATATATATATATATGCAATGGCAGCAGACCAGCACTGCATGTGGTCAAGAAGCAGCAGCTCTTGTGAAATGTTCTTTTTTTGTTTTGTTTTTTTAATTTTCTTTCTTGTTTTGGTTTTGAGTTGGCCCACAGAGCTGTAGGGGTTCTGGTGAAGTCATTAGTTGTCAAGTGATATTGAAAGACTCTGGTTCCATGCAAGAGCCTGATGGTAAAATGGTATTTTTCTTTTTTTTACATATCAATTTGAGTGAATTGATGACTGCCACGGCGCTCACTAAAAAATATGAAAAATGCTATATCTTCTAAAATATTGTCTCAAATGATGCGGTGGTTGATCTAACCTTTCTTGTTTTTAGAAAATTTTTTAATTGATAATAAATGAATGCTAGAATTGATTTGGGAAGGTTTTTTAAAATAATTTTTTGGGATATATAGCATTACTGGAAAAAAAATGTGTAAATTTTAATCACTTTCATATGCTACATGAAAGATTAAAAATGTTTGACTCAAAAGCCAGGTAGAAGGAACATATACCCAAAAGTCTGTGATTAAATATAGTAGTACTCGTAATAAAAAAAATTAGTTATTTATCTAAAAAGACGGTTTTATCCTTAATTAAGATGCTGAATTTTTAAAAATAGTCAAATATAGATTTGTTTTATATTTGGTTGTTACCAAAATACTTTCTAAATTCCTAAAATCTTGGCACCGTTTTAACAATTTTGAAAATTCAAAATTTGATTTTGCTATCCATGCAAAATTTTCAAATAAAAAAATCTTTTTTAGAAAAAAATAAATATATTAAGCTTTGATTATGTAAAAAAAAAAAACACGAATTATATATATACAAAAATTCTTAGAGTCAAGTTTTATGTGTACATTGAACAAATATTGGAGATACATGCACCTCAATTAACCACCATAACTCAGAAGAATCAAATTTTATGTATACATTTAACAAATCTTAGAATCAAGGTTTTATCTCTTGGAGTCAAGATTTCATGTATATATTTAACAAATCTCTGAGTCAAGGTTTCGTGTATACATTATTTAATATAGACGTACATGTGTCTATGAAAAAAGGTTTAAATTTAGGATTGAACAATTTAAAAAAAAAAAAAAAAAAAACACAGATATACATGTATTTTTGAAAAATTGTTCTATATTTGACATTGAACATAAAAAATAAAAAAAAAAAATGAAAAATACAGAGATACGTGTATCTTTGAAAAAGCATTATATATTTGATTTTATTTTTTTTCAAATTTTTGGATAAACGAGGAGAATACAAATACTATGTGCCTGTTTGCTTAGACAAGCAGAAGCCAGAGAAGCGGCTTGTCTAGTGATTCTGCAGACTTGAGGGTGTTTGGCAAATGAAGAAGCGGCTTCAAAATCACTTTAAATCGATTTTGAGAGAAGCCACTACAACCCAGCTTCACAAGCTGCTTTAATGCTTTTTCTGTTAAAGGATTTAGCTAACACCAAAACTGCCCTTATAAATAATTCATGAACAACTTTCTTTCCCTTCATATCCCCCACATAAATAAAACCTAACCTAATGCATAATATGAATTATGCATTTAGCATGGAGTTGGCCTACCTAATGACTTGAAGCGCGCATGATATTTTATTTTAAAACCTCCTTCAAGTTGGTTTTATAATTAACTGGACATTCTATTCCATTCCAGCTGCTTGAATCATCATCCTTTGTTATTATTATCAAATACATTTGGTTGGAATAAGACCTTCCTTAGGACTCCAATCTTAATTGCATGTTTAATTTGACCAAGAGTTAATTATAAATAAGATTATTTAAATAATTTAAATAATTTATATCATTCGTATTATTTATTAAATAATATTTTTCATATTATTTATCCTTAATTGTAAAATTATTTATAATTTTATTGGCAAGGGTAATTGTGTCATTTCATATATAAAAACAACTTTTTCATATGGCATCCAAACAGGTAGGAAAAGCACATCTAGTGCCAAAATCACTTTAAAATACAGTATCCAAACGCAATTGGATTCTGCTTCTGCTTCTCTTCTGATTCTGTTTCCAAACCGGCCTATATCTAGCATTGATCCGAGAGAGAGAGAAAGAGAGAGAGGCGTAGGCGGTGGGCTTCATGAAATGAAATGGCCTTATGTCTCTCACCATTTGTCATTAGCACTCTACTGAAATGTCCGATGTTGATTTCTGGAACCCAACAACTATAATTGAGGAATTTAGCAACACCCGTGATCCATGGCAGTGTAGTCCACCTTGGACCGCCCAAGAATTGTCTCACGCAAAAGATCACCAAATCTCTTGAAATTTATTCAAATTTAAAAACCTTCCATAAATTAACTGATTTCATGTATGAATATTTAATTATATTTTCCTTCAAATATGGAAAATAAGTTTGAATAGAATAATAAATCTGAATCAATGCAGAAAATATGAAAAGGGTGGAATTGCTATTCTTTCAATAATAGCTTATTTTATATTTTTATTTTAAACGTAAAAGGATTTTTTGGTAAATGGTCTTATTAGTTAGACTTTGTGATGGGGTGGGGCTATTTACAGTCTACCATTTTACTAAAGGCAACCCATTTAAAATTTTTATTGGGTCTATTTTACCCTTTCTAACTACAGCCCACTAATCTTTAGGCAATCCATTACTATACAAAACAAAAATTTTAATATACCATAAATGCTCCAAGTCTAAATACAACCCATTACTCTCAATCCTCAATTGTCAAGCTCTTCAAAACAACATCTTCTTCTTCTTTTTCATGTTCTTCTTCTCCCACCGCCATCAAACGCTACCACCGCAGCCATGACAACAAAAGACTGCGACAACCACAGCGACAAACGCAAAAAAAAACCTCAGCTCCCAATACCCCCAACTAAAACATATTACTCCAAAGCTTTCATTTTAGGTTTTTTTGTATATTATTGATAAACATTATATTTGGATTAAACATGCTTCAAAACATGAAAAGTAGCACTTTATAACCATTGTGGTGTGATGGTGTTACGAAAAAACTTATATTTCGATCGGAAAATAGAAAGAAAAAAAAAATGTGTTCGTGTTCGCATTCTTCCTGGTAAGGCCGAATATTAAGCTTTAGTATTCGGTAAGCCAACACCGAATGTGATGATTTAGTATTCGGTAAGCCAACACCGAATATGAAGTTTTAATATTCGGTAAGCTAATGCCGAATATATAATTGTCGAATATTAAAGCTTCACATTCGGTGTTGGCTTATCGAATACTAAAGTATCACATTCGGTGTTAGCTTACCGAATACTAAAGCTTCACATTTGGCTTTACCAGGCCAAATGCGAACACGAACACATTTTTTTTTTTCTATTTTTCGATCGAAATATGGTTTTTTTCGTAACACCATCACACCATAATGGTTATAGAGTGCTACTTTTCATATTTTGAAGCATGTTTAATCCAAATATAATGTTTACCAATAATATACAAACAACCCTAAGACAAAGTATTGGAGGTAATATGTTTTAGGTTTGGTGTTGGAGTAATATGGTGTTGGGGGTAATATGGGTTGCTTATAGTATTTCTATTATGTAATGGGTTGTATTTAGTAAAGGGTAAAATGAGTATATTTAATTAAAATTTTATTGTGCTGCCTTTAGTAAAAATACAAATGGGTGGGTTGTATTTAGAAAATGGGCTGCCTTTAGTAAAAGGTGGGTTGTAAATAGCCCCACTATTTGTGATAATAAAATCAGTTTTTAGGGTCCTCTGGGTAATTATTCCAGACCTTACAAACCTTAAATACTTTTTTTTTTTTTTTTTGTTTACAAAATGTAAAATGAAGGCCTATTTAGTTGGAATTACCTTTAAAAATTATAAATTTTCTCCAAAATAATAATGTGTGCAAAAAAAAAAAAAAATGAAGAGGAAAAAGAGGAAAAACCTTTAACCATGACTCAACTCGTGAAAAAAAAAAAAAATGAAGGTTGAGATGCGATTAGTGGACCGTTCCACACATATTAAACATATCAAAATAGAGAGTTCCACACATATTTAACATTCTCACAAGTATCTACGGCTGCAAACAAGCTGAGTCAAGTCGAGTTTTGGGTTGCTCAAGTTTGGCTTGGTCAAAAGCTCGATTATTTAAATTCAAGCCGAGCTCGAGTCTAAGTTAAACTAGCCGAGCTTTGGTATGTTTGAGCTTCGCTTGTTTATTATCGAGCTTGTTCGCGAGTTATTCACGAACAGCTTGATTCATTTACAATCTTAAATTACAATAAGAGAAAGTTAAAAATTAATGGAGAAATATTAAGAAATGACTTTTATAGTCTTGGTTTATATTGGAAATAAAAAATTCAAGCAAAAAAAAAAAAAATAGTCATGAATATGTTGAGCTTATTTAAGTCTAAATTATAATTTTTTTTATGAGTCTAAACATAAGTTTTTAATGAGCTTTTTCATATAAGCTTATTCACGAATACAAATGAATCGAACTTAAGTGTGTTTGAGCTTGGATTGGTTATTAATAGAGCTTAAATTTAAGGCTTGGACTTGGCTTGTTTACTAAATAAACAAAGTCAAGCCGGAAACTTATCAAACACGTTTGCGAGCCACTTGTGAGCGGGTCAGCTCATTTGCAGCCCTACAAGTACCATATTGGCGCCTATTAATGAAAAATGAAAAATGATCACGCTGTCATGTCAAATAATTCAATTCATAGCTTCGTATAATTGGGAATAAATTTTGGACCCCGTAACATTGCTTGTGCCCAATACAGCTATTATTTTGATATACTACTTATAGCTAAATGCCCATGATAGTGAGCACTATTGATGATTAATTGGATTAATATATAGTGAGTATATTGGGGGTACGGTACTCGTTGTGCAAGAACCTGAATGGATAATAAGCAAAATTGGTGCGAGGTTTTCTTGTCAGCCATTAAAAAACCATGGAACGTTTTTTTTGGTTCATGCATTTTTGATGGTCGGCCGTCCGATTTATTTGCCTTTTCTTGTCTTTCTGTCCTCCGACACATGTCCGCATCACCGGAACAAACCCCAAATTTCCCGCTTTCTTACCCAAATAATCCCAACCTTCAAACCATATGATCAGATTTGTTCTTTTATCTTTTTTGTTTTGGGGTAAAAGATATGTTCCAAGTCAAAAAGTTAATGAGTTTAGAGGTCATAGTCTTCATCGTGTACACGTATGTTTATTTTTGTAAAAGTCAGTACAAAGTTGTAATTATTAGATACGTATTTTGAAAAATTGATCGTTGGATTAGATACTATACAAATGTTGTCATGCACGCCAAAAAACATAGTGGTCCAACGGTCGATATTTCTCAAATATGTTACAGAGAAAAATCATAACAGTTTTCAATACGTGATCAGAATTTTCCAAAATTTGTATTATTAGAAATATTGTATGTCCAACCACTATTTTGAAATCAAAGGGACAAGATCAATCAATCAATCAAAAAGTGGAGAGGAATAAGATGGAATGATATATAAAGGTTAATTACACTTTACTATCTTAAACTATGAGGATTGTTTCAATTTTGTACACAAACTTTCAAATTTCGCGATTTAAGATAAACTTTTAAAAATAAGTTTCAATGTATGACAAAAATACATGGATATCAGCTTCATTAACAGAGATGGCATGTAAGACTCACGTGAGGGTTAAGGTGGATTATACGTGGATAAATAACTAATTATCCTATCGAATTAGGTCATGTGCCCCTCATTTGAAACCCTAAATTGAAAATCAGAAGAAGTCACGTGAGGATAGCTAGTTTGGACAGAAAAATGGGTCTTTTATTAATTAATGTAAGATCCACGTATGATCAACCTATCTTAGCTCTCACACGAGTC
The DNA here is from genome assembly GCA_017140935.1 of Hamamelis virginiana. Lineage (NCBI taxonomy): Eukaryota > Viridiplantae > Streptophyta > Magnoliopsida > Saxifragales > Hamamelidaceae > Hamamelis > Hamamelis virginiana. The sequence continues at coordinate 495,380 of JAESVK010000911.1, read as the reverse complement.
TCACATGCCACCTTCGTTAATAAAACTAACGTCTGTCCATTTTTGTCCTATATTGAAACTTGTTTTTAAAAAATTTGTCATAAATCGCTCAATTTGAAAATTCGTATACCAAATTAAAACAACCCTCAAAGTTTAAGGTAGTAAAGTGTTATTAACTTTTAATAAATTAATAAAAAATGCTCTCTTATGATAAGCAATTAACCGTGTATTGAAGTACACCTGATTGCTTTCTACAAAATTTGTCTAGAATCTTGAAAATTTAATTTGTGCTATTTTTCTAGTAAATTCCCAGTTGAAGTTTTCTGATTTTGAAATAAAATGGAAGTTTCATATGGGACCCATAACTCACTTTTCCCTTTCTTCTTGCGTAAGGAGTTGCTCTTACTTATCCATTTCTAGCCATGCACTTCCACCGTCTATATGGTAGGTACTCCTACTCCCATATATATATATACGGTTCGGTATTCATGCGTCCATATAAAGACACATGGCACATTCACATGCATCCCTATTGACCCCCCCAACTCCCTCTCTTTTTTTGGGTTTGATAGAATTCAAATCTTATTTTTAGTATCATTAATTTATTACGGACTAATTAAGTTTAGGTAAAATACTATTTGACTCAATAAATTCAATAATACTTTAGATAGTTGAGTTACTCGAATTGATTCAAGATCAATCCATCTAATAAACTATTTAAAACTTGATCACATATAAAATCAAAAAGTTAAGTTCCTTGTTTCGAAAGTCTTGCACAAGGTGCATGACTTAATCTGGTGCGCACAAACTAGTATATGATAACTGTATAGCAAAAAAAAAAAAGTTGAGTTTCCAACTTTATTTTAAATTCCAAAAATAATTTATTGAAAAACTAATACAAATGGAATTTTTAATGTAACACGTTACATGTTATTAACCGTATTAAGTAATTCGTAAAAAATAATAAAAATAAACCTAGCTTTTCGGGGAGAACAAAAATAATTGGTGTTTATCTCAAGCCCCAAATAATTACAGTGTCCCAATTGAATTTGCAACTGTAAAAAAAATAATGGAATTATGGCTGGTTGAAAGGATGCCGTGTAATATCTTGAAAAGATACGAACGGATATGGTCCTAATGAAGATGGGTTTCATGAGTCATGAAACCAAGTTTCGCAAATAATATTAAAATAATAAGAATCCCATGTCTCGTGGAGGCTGGTGGTGCACGTCAACACATTTCCACCCAAACTCTTATTACTCTCTCTCTCTCTCCCAATACCAATACCAAATTACCAATAGACAAATAACAGAGACAGACACAGGCATCGTGGGAATCGCGACAGATTGGCATCTCTCTTACCGGCCTCTCCTTCTCTGTTGTTGGAAACGTGGACCTTCCTATTTTTGACACGTCATACACCAAACTCTTTTCTCTTGTGGGTCCCTTCTCAACTCATATCTCTCTCTCTCTCTCTCCGTGTGGTGGTGGACATATGAATCTGCAACTTTCGCCCACTCCCCACAAAAAAAAAAACACTTTTTTTAAATATAATTTTCCCCCCTTTGATCCACTGCAACCGCAACCAATAATCTAATAATCGATTTCTTAAAAATGTGACTGATGAAAACTGTGATAACTTTCAGTAATCACAATTTTTCAAGTCTATATTTTGTGATATTTACATTGGATTACTGTGAATTTTGGTAGGCATGACATCCATAGAAGAATATCTAATTCAATTGTTAGTTTTTCAAAGCATGTATCTCATAATTATTTATTAACTTTATTTTTTGATAAGGTAAACATATAAGCATATGCTGATTAGATAGGGACTATAGATAAAAAAGTTTAAAAATTTTATAGACATCATAATATATAAAATTGGATATCATGGTAAAAAGATCTAAAATCATAAAATTTTGAATAATTTATGGAACTTTTACTTAATTTATTTGATTCCTTTGCAATATTACCTAAAATCAACAAAAAATGAAAAGAAAATTCGAAGTCAACACATTCATGGGACAAAAGTCTGGTGGCACATCTAACAAGGATGCTTCCATGTTTCATACAATCATTACTCCACTTCCATGAAACATCGCAGCCATAACCTTTACAGAGCCACATGTTAAATACCAGCCAATCCTTGACACAAGCCAAGCCTTACAAGTAAAAATTCCTGACCTCATCAAGATCAAACGATCCAGATAAACCCTTCAACCATGGATAAGGATAAAACCCAGTATATCTTTTATATTTCACGTCAACTTCTTCTCTCTCCAGAACCTTGCATGACGTCATGAAACCGTTTTACGAATTATCCATTTCCCAATTCACATGTGTACATACGTACTATATATATAGCTCGAAGTTTGGGCCCTTCGAAGACACGTTTCTCGAGAAATTTTTTTTTTGAGATGGAAAAGAAACAGCAGAAGGTTTGCTCGCAGGGAGGTTTGTTGTGGGAAAGAGGGAAGTGTATAGGGAAAGGATCGTTTGGAACTGTTAATCTAGCCCTTATGAAATCGGACGGTCAGGTTTTTGCGGTGAAGTCCGTTGATCGGTACGCGGCGTTGCCTTCTCAGGTGGAGTCGCTAGAGAACGAAATTCGTATTCTCCGGTTACTATCTTCTTCTTCTTCGACTCATGTGGTGAAGTACCTCGGCGACGACGTGACGTGTGAGTCTCCGACGACGTCGTACCGGAATCTTTACATGGAGTATTTGCCAGGTGGAACGGTTGCCGACGTGGCAATGGAATTTGGCGGTGAAGTTGGTGATGTGGACGAGAGAATTGTACGATCGTACACCTGGTGCGTGCTGTCGGCGTTGAGATACGTGCACTCGAAGAACATTGTGCACTGCGATATCAAAGGGAAGAATATTCTAGTCGGACCAGAACCAGGCACGGCCAAGCTCGCCGATTTTGGTGCCGCGAAGCTAATCGCCGGCAAGTCGAGTCGCCGGAACACTCCGATCTTGCCCCGGGGAAGTCCGTTATGGATGGCTCCGGAGGTTATCCGGCGGGAATATCAGGGACCGGAATCTGATGTGTGGTCTTTAGGTTGCACAGTAATCGAGATGATCACCGGAAAGCCGGCGTGGGAAGATCGCGGTGCTGATACGCTTTGTCGAATCGGTTTCTCCGACGAATTGCCAGAATTTCCGACTCAGTTGTCAGAACTCGGTCGCGATTTCCTCGGAAAGTGCTTGAGAAGAGAACAGAGTGAAAGGTGGAGCTGTGATCAGCTATTACAGCATCCATTCGTATCGTCATTATCAGCCAATTCGGTGACAGATTCATCTCCGCGTTGCGTGCTCGATTGGTTCAGTTCAGATTTTAGCGATGAAGATGAAGAAGATGTTAGATTGAGCTCGAATTCTGATTCAGAGAATTCAAATTCGAAATTCGAATTACATGCGATCTCTGCTAGAAAGAGGATTATGGAATTAGCTTCAAACAGAGGGGCAATTTGGGAATCTGATGGTTGGGTGGATGTGAGGACATTCAATAACTGTGACAGAAAAGAAGCACAAGCAGAAGCAGAAGCAGGTGCGAGTTTTCGTGGGGACGAAGGAGAAGGGACAAGTTCGGAATATCCGTCTTTGCTTATGACTGAAGAGGAAATTGCGCGGACAAGTTCGGAATATTCGGATTCCATGCAGGTAACACCGGGAACTGAAAGGATAAGTTCGGAATATTTAAATTCTGGCGGCAGTCATTTACTGGAGTGGCTGAATAACAACGTTAGGGGCTGGAGTTGCGGTGGACTGTGGTGCGGTGGGTGCAAAGCTGGCTCGAGCTGTCGGTATGGGCCGCAAAAAGTGGATTTGGCGGTAGAGAGGAGAGAGAAAGAATTTTACAGCTGGTGTGAATTATTACTTTTATTCATTTTGATAATATACAGATTCAATTTATTATATTTTATCAACTATATTATTTACCTTTCGTTGTTGACTTCAATTTGTGCATGTGACCAACTTTCTTCTCCTCATTTGAGACGTGAGAATGATGACATCTCTACTTCATTTTTAATGAAGAGAGTTGTGCAATTATATTTACCCTTTCTCAATGAGGTGGCAAAACCTTCAACGTAACCTAATTAATCTTTAATACACTCGTGCATTGATTAATTTTGAGTGCTTTAGAAAATTGATAAATTAATGGCTAGCTCATTATTTGTCTAATGGTACATGAGTACATCTTGATTGTCACGATAATTTATCATGTTTATTTATTATTCTTATGCAGATAAGATAACTGATATGATATATTATATCTACACTAATACAGCGAAACGATAGATTTAAGTCAGTTAAGACTTATAGTCATTGGATCATCTCATAAATTCAAACTTTTTTAAGTGATGGGATGATTCAATACCCATAAATGCTTAGTTGACTTAGATCTAAATCATCATTAATTAATTAGATCATTACTCTACTAATACATATATATCAATCACATGATACCATAATGATTGTAGAAGCAATGCATTAAACATTTTCTTTTTGGACTAATATGAAAGTGGTGGGATTAATCATAGAGGGCCTCTTTGGCTATAAAGATACCATGCAAGGATAAGTTCATACCCAACTTGTTATGAGAATGATAATTTATTGTCACATTCGGATGACTACTAGTGCTCTGGGCTCATAATTGACTGCAAAAATCAAGTTGGATACAGAGTCATAATAATTGCCTTGCCCAAGTGAAGGCAAATGCCAAATGCGCATGCCCTGGCAAAAGCTTTACATTTTGGAAAATGGTATATCAATTATATGCGACCGAGTGGTTGAGATGAGTTGGGAAATGTTGTCTTAGCCGTGAGGTCACATACTTACAAAGTTACAAGTACTCAGATATGAAAAATTTATCTGAAAATGAGAATTTGACTAATAAATTATTGACAAAATATGCGAAACGTATGAAAATAAAATAAAATATAATTTTTACCAACTTATTTTGATTATATTTAATAATGAATATTTGAAGATTCAAAGTCTTTGGGGTACTGCCCAAATTTGCTAGGTATTAAAGAATTAGGATCCTAATATCCTGTATACCATCACTGCAACCACGATGTTTTGTAAATTGTAAACGAGCTGAGATCCAACAACATGGAGAATTTCAAATTCTTTTGCCAACTAATTGCTGTTGGATCTGATGCGCGCTGTTGGTGGGTTTACTTAACAATGCCCACCGGATTGGACTGGAGCCACCCACGAAGGTGCACCATCCCTGTCGGTGCTTCCGATTGTTAATTATTTCTAAGATTTTATTCTCACAAATGAACCTTTAAGTTAAGTTAAGTGTCACTCTAGCTGTCAGAAATTAATGATGGCAACGATCAGATCTACTGAGCTTTCTTCTGGATGTTTTTGGCTTCAAGGATGCATCATCCATGGTCCAATTAAATTCACACAAATGAGGGCATATTGCATTGTTTATATGAGTAGCTTAGGTGTTTTTGCTTTTGTCTTCAAATAATATAAATTTACTCTTATTTCAAGAGTTCTGAACTTATCAGCTATACCTCATTTTAACTAAAATCAGTTAAGAACACAAGCTCTTGGATTTCTCATTCACTTAATGCATGATTCATCTCAAGATTCTAATCTAATGGATCAAGGGTTTTAGCTGATTTTAGTTAAAATGAGGTATCCCTAATAATAACATTTTTTCTTATTTCAAACCAATTGATTTTAAATTTTTTTATTCTTACCTCAAAGCAGCTTCAAACAATCTCATGGGTAGAATAATTCATCTTTTACCCACGCTTTAAAAAGCAAAAGGTTCCAAGTTTGACTCCTCTTAAATGATCAACCACCAACTCAATTTTTAGTCACTAACTTATGTGGAGTGTGGCGGTGGTTTTATGTATCCAAGAATTAAGTCGAACCAAATATTCAGATACTTTGTTGGAGAAAAAAAAATACCTAACCTTATTGGTAACGAACGGATATTGATAAATTTTCATATATTCAAACCTAATATAACTCTTCTAATAAAAGAGGGATATATGTCACTAGCCTAATATGCTTTAATATATATTTTTCTTTGTATAATATAATATAGATACATGATGCATGTTTAATTTTCAAACATTTGTTTTTTCTTAAAGTACATAACATATTTTAGAAAGGCCAAAAATTAATATGTAACCTTACAACAGCTCTTATTCGTACTCTCCTAGGCACGTCACCACATGTTGATGCATAAAACTTACCTTTATTTCGTGTACATATGCTGATATGCTCTACTTAATAAATATGAAATATCTAAAGTTAAAGAAGGAAGTTTTGTATGCAGGAATCCAAACAGTGCTCTTGAACTTACAAGAGCACTTCAGCTCATTTTATGGGCAGTGGGCTCCCTTTCCAATTGCCATTAGCCCATTAAAGATGGGTTGAGTTCCACCCATAATAAGAAGTTTGAAATTCTTTTTCATCAGTCTTTGAGAAAGTTGACTGGGCTTACAATTACAAGTTTGGAATTTTGGAAATATTTAATAAAGAAATAACTCATAATTTAGGATTTAGTCAAGAAATGTCTCAATAATTTTTTTTAAAATTATTAACAAATTGAGAGAGCAAAAAAAAAAAAAAAGAGTAATTCGAGTTGAGTTAATAAGAAAGATGTGTTATTATTTTAAAATTATTCATAATAATTTAAGAATTTTAAATATTAGATTATAGGCCTCATTTGGATTAGCTTTGTTTAATTTTTTTTTTAGAATTCATATTTTCACTTGATCTAAGAGATAGGGAGGTAATCACTTTTAGACAACATGAGGAATGATAGGATGATTGGCCAAAGTACACCCCCTAATTTTTGTCACAATCACTTCTAGTAAGAAAATTTTGATATGTAAAAGAAATAGTTTTGACATAACTCTGAATAGTTAGATATGTGAAGAATATGAAGGCTTGAATTATATAAGGAGGTGTTATACCATAAATAATTGTTGGGCCATATTTAAAATGGGTTGGACAAATTCTAATTGGGCTCATTAATTGGGCCACAAACAGTTTATTTCCAGCAAAAATTCAGTGAAGTCCAAGTGCAGATGAGGTTCAGATTAACCAAAGTTCAATCCAATAAGAAGTTAGCATTAGATTTTGACCAAGTGAAAATTGGAGTTAGAGAGAGAAGCTGGTTCTACTTAGGAGGAGTGGTTCCGATTTTGACAGGAGTTGTTGCACAAGATTACCAACACCTATAACAATACATTAGCAAAGTAACATGAAGTCCATAAAAAATTAGCAGAAGCCAACAAAGTTCAGCAAAGTCACAAGATTAGCAGGAGTCCAAGTGCAATTAAAAATCAGCAGCAGCCCATACGTGGAGAAATCAACAAATCAGTTTACTTGACTGAGTCAAATGAAGAAGCAACTGCTCCCTATCTTCAAGGAATGTGGTAACACACAACTAGAAGCACAACAGCCATGCTTGAGCAGTAAGTAAAGCACATGAGAAGGTGGCCAGCAGCTCCTGGAATTCTTCTATAAATACCATACATGAAAGCTTGAAGAAACACACTCAACGTCACCCACACAACTTCAATTTCTAATATATCTAGTTTCTAACATTTCAATTTCAGCATTGCTATTCAATTCCTAGCTGTAATTGCATTTATCTTCATTCAATGGTAATTTATTTCTAACAATAGTTTATTGTTTTCAATAGCTTATTGTTTTCAATAGCTAGCTTACTTTACATTCCCTGCAATTAGTGTAGCTTGCTCTATTTTTAGCACTTTAATTTCTTCTACAGTCTACATTTCACACTTTAATTTTATGTTAAAGTCCTATTGATCCGTTATAGGTAAAAAGAACCCTGATAAAGAGAAGAATTCCAACCCTTTCACAATCGCCTATCATCCATTCATATATCCTTAATTTTAAGGTGGCTTATTGATCTGTCGAAAATCAATTTGATTGATTTATTGGTTTTCCTCTGATCAATCGGCGCCCAGGGTAAAAAGGATTGGCTTTGATTTTGAACTTATTTAGTTCTGGCACGCCCGTGTACACCGCGAAGGCCAATTTGTGTGCAAACATATTTGGCATGCCCCGGTGGGACACGTTTGATTTTTATTCGTGATGTTGACTCGAAGTAATAATAAGTAAACGAAAAGTGTTTCTGAAGCCGAACAACTTCCTGTTGGGGATGCCCTACGAGGGGAGGTTCTGCTTCATGAAGGTAAGGAAACTTCTCTGCCAATGCCATTGATGCCTCCATCTTCTGTTGGGATTTTTCAAGAAGTGATCCAGCGCAACAATGAGGCCCTAAGGGTAAGTCTTGAAAAAATGTCAGACAATTTTATAAAAATGTCGAGTAATTTGCAGGAAAGAAATGCAAAAATGTCAGACAATTTTGCAAAAATATCAAGTGATATCCAGGAAAATAATGAAAAATTTTCGAGTAGTCTTCAGGAAATTATGAAAAAGTTATCAAGCAGTTTTCAGGAAAGTAATGAAAAATTGTCAAGAAATTTGCAGGAGCTTTCAAGTGCATTCGGATTAGTCAATAAGACAATTGTTGATATGAATCGAAGTGTGGAGAAAAGATTGTTTAATCAAGATTGCTTTCAAAAAAGTGAAGGTGGAAAGTCAGATTTTCCAGCGGCCAAAATGGCGAGACAGTCCTCAAGTACTGTTGAAAAGCCTAGGACGTCTACGACACTTCGGCCCTAACCTCTTATTTTAGTTGAAAATAGGTCCCAACCTCTTATTCCAACAAAGAATCTTCATACAGCAATTTCGGCAGTGCTACCATCTCAACAACACAATAACGGTAATATTGAGCAACCAAGACCGGATGCGTTAGAAGGTTGGCAAGGGAGCCAAAATCCAACAGAAGAGACACTTGGAGGGGTAGCAGCAAATATATGTGCTTGGGGGGCAACCTTCTACGCCGATACCTAATATAATGCCATCTTTGATGGGGTCAGCATTTTTATTTGAAGAGTTAATGCCAATGGTTCCGCCACTAAGGCTCGGGGGGCAACCTTTAGTGCCTCAAATAGGTGAGAACGTTATGCTAAAAAGGTATCAAGGTGTAATGGTCAACTGTTAAGTATCGACATAAATTATGGCTACTTTGACCAAGATTACTGTTGTTGTGACCATAGTAATAGTCATTTTGGCTATTCATATAGCCAAAATTATTACTATTATTTTAGTGGTCAATGTGATGTCCTCTATTTTTTTATTAGTATTTTAATGTTTTAAAGTATTTTATAATAGTGTTTTATTGGTTAAAAAAAAAAAAAAATTCAAGCAATGTACAAAACTGCCATTGGTGATAAGTTTAACTTTTAAACTTATCAGATTTTTTATTCTCAAGTCTTCCAAGCAGTAGAGAGAGTTCGAGAGAAGAAGAGAAAGCTCGAGTGAGAATTCGCAGCCAGGACTACGCAGATATTGCTCCATAGTTGGTGAAGGTAAGCTTTCTAACTCGTCTTCTTCATCTTCTCCTTTTGTATTTCGTTTTGGGTTTAAACCCATAAAGTGGGTTTTGATGTGTAATCCTTGGATTTGTGAGGTTGGAATGATAAAGAAGTTTGAATCAGTTGTTTTGAGTTGTTTAAGATGTTGTGTAGTTGATTTGTGGAAGAAATTGGGGATTGTTTTGAGTATAAGCTTTAAATTGAGTTTATGTGGGTTTTATGCCTAAAACTTTGTGGTTTTTGTATTTTCACCGTTGGATCTTGGAATTTTTGAGCAATTCAAAGTTGTATGAGTTGGTATGTGATAGAAGTAAGGTTTGTACGGTGGGATTTTGATTTGGAGGAGTTTTGGATGTGTTTTGAAGCAGTTATGCAGAAAACTGCTAGAATAAGTGTAATTTGGAGGTGTCCTATCGATAGACCTATCGATAGGTGGTAAGGCCTATCGATAGGAAGGCAATACCTATCGATAGGTGAACCTCTCAGGTTCTGAAATTTGTAGGCTGCTTCATATTCTATCGATAGGTTGTTGTGACCCCTATCGATAGGCATACCCCTATCGATAGGCATACCCCTATCGATAGGAGAATGAGGCCTATCGATAGGTCTGCCCTGTTTTCATGTTATTCTTTCGTTTTTCTTAATTTTCTGATTTTATTTCTTTTAGTGTTTGTTTTAAAGAGGTTTTTAGAGAAAAGTTAAGGTCTTTGGGGGTCAAAGTCCTTGGTTTATGTTTTATTTATGCATATTCTTGATTTAGAGTCTAAACTGCATTATTTATCGATTATTTTAGATCCAGAGAGTCCAGTTGATAACCCTTTTGCAACATAGGGTGCATTTGTGCAAGAGAGTCGAAAATAGAGAGTTACAGTGGAAAGGTAGGAATATAACTATCCTCATTAACACTGATAATATGGTTTATTGAATTGATTCTTGTAAACCTTCTTTGAGAACATATTTGGACAAACACGATGCATGAGATTATGGTTGTTTTGAAATGATATGTGTGGCATGGTTTATACAGATTTGGAAATGCATATGAACTGGTTTATTGAATTCGTATTTGCTGAATATACAGATTACGAAATGATGTTTTGATAATTATATTTATATGCCATTTATAATGATTTATGTATGGTTGACAACTGTGATATTATTGTTTTGCAATAAATGTTTGGAAACTGTATTTGTTGACTCAGTTAGTATTCAGGGGAATAAGAGCCTTGTGTCCTGGGTGGAGCCTTACATGTTGAATATGATTGTTTCTGATTTAATCCTTGCATCGGTATTATTATTGTTAATTTGAGGATAATATTTCTACTGAGCTAGTGGAAGCTCATTTCTACTTTTATGCAGCAGATTTTCAGGAGGATGACCGTAGCTTGCATAATAGAGTTTAATGCATTTTGTTTTGGAGCAACAGTTTTGGTGTATTCTTGCATTTTGTCCAGAGCAGGGATAGAGTTTTGACTTTATAAACTTTATATGTAAATTATGGTTTGTACCCAAATGCCAGGGGTGTTGGCATTGTGATGTTATATAGACAGGATTGTAAAGTTTGTATATGTATGGTACGAATTGGGACATATGTATGTACATTACATTTCATGTTTTTCTATAAATGTTTTATTATCTCCTGTGTATGGAAATATAAATGAGCTTATCAGGTTGTATCTTCAATTTGACACGTGTCAACTTATCATTGATGGTTGGTACATAACGTCAGGTTGGGATGTTACAGTCAATTTCATCATCATAAAAGTTCTGATTTTGGTTTTATTTTGTCATTTCAGCTGGCGTTTTCAGGCCAGTATGGCCGAAATACGGGGAGTGATAACCAAAATGGTGGATGATATGATCGAAATCGCCAATTTCAATACCAAAATATGTATTATGATGCATAAATCAAATGAAAACATTTAGATGAGCCATTTGATGTTGAGTTTGTTTATGAGGAACCTCAAAATTTTGATAGAGGTAAAGTTTTTGGTATTGTTGAAGAAGTCGCGATACTTTAACAAAGTAAGATGATTATCCAACATGCTTATGTGAATTCACATCCAAATTAGATTTGTGGAGCACGTCAGATTAGTGCTAAAGTTGGATAGCTAGTATAGAAGCAAGAGTATTATTGGCCAAGAGTAATCTGAGTAATTTAGGGTGCTTGGCCATAATTATTTTAGTTTGGTAGAATTTAATAAGGCCAAGCAAATAGTTTTTATTTTTGTTTTTATTTTTAGCAAAATTTTCACCCCACGGCTGAAGTTATAATTTAAATAAAGTATTGGTGTGATGTTGGGTTCCATGAAACATTCAAGTGATTCAAGTGGTCAAATCTTCTGGTCAAGTGATCGAAGAAATGCTATTTGAAACAATTCTTTAAAAATTTTCAAATTGTGCAGGGAAATTCTCAAATTTCAAAGAGTTAGGGGGGTAAATGTTATACCACAAATAAATGTTGGGCCATATTTAAAATGGGTTGGACAAATTCTAAGTGGGCTCATTAATTGGGCCACAAAGAGTTTATTTCCAGCAAAAATTCAATGAAGCCCAAGTGCAGATGAGGTCCAGATTAGCCAAAGTTCAATCCAAGAAGAAGTTAACATTAGATTTTGACCAAGTCAAAATTGAAGTTAGAGAGAGAAGCTGGTTCTACTAAGGAGGAGTGGTTCCTATTTTTATGGGACTTGTTGCACAAGATTACCAACACCTACAATAATACATCAGAAAGTAACATGGAGTCCATCAAAAATCAGCAGAAGCCAACAAAGTTCAGCAAAGTCACATGATCAGCAGGAGTCCAAGTGCAATTAAAAATCAGCAACAGCTCATACGTGGAGAAATCAGCAAATCAGTCTACTTGACTGAGTCAAATGAAGAAGCAACTGCTCCCTGTCGTCAAGGAATGTGGTAACACACAACTAGGAGTACAACAGCCATGATTGAGCAGCAAGTAAAGCACGTGAGAAGGTGGCCAGACATGAAAGCTTGAAGAAACACACTCAACGTCATCCACACAACTTTAATTTCTAGCCTATCTAGTTTCTAGTATTTCAATTTCAGCATTGCTACTCAATTCCTAGCTGTAATTGCATTTATTTTCATTCAATGATAATTTATTTATAACAATAGTTTACTGTTTTCAATAGCTAGCTAACTTTACATTCCCTGCAATTAGTGTAGCTTGCTTTATTTTCCGCACTTTAATTTATTCTACAGTCTACATTTCACATTTTAATTTTATGTTAAAGTCCTATTGATCCGTCATAGGCAAAAAGAACCCTGATAAAGGGAAGAACTCCAACCCTTTTACAATTGCCTATCATTCATTCATCCATCCTTGATTTTAAGATGGCTTATTGATCGGTCAAAAATCAATTTGATTGATTTTTTGGCTTTCCTTTGATCAATCGACGCTCGGGGTCAAAAGGATTGGCTTTGATTTTGAACTTATTTAATTCTGGCACACCCGCGTATACCGCGAATGCCAATTTGTGTGCAAACAGGAGGATAGTTCCTAGCCTCTCTCCCTATCCTTTAGCCTGCCAGCCCTTCCACCTTGTCAAAGTAAAAAGACATCACTGGGCCTTAAGGGCAATTTAAGGCCCAGTGGTATGGTAAAGTATGGGTTTATATCAAGCCCAAGGGCCATTCTCAGTCTCAGCCAACACACCACTCATAGTCACGTTCTTCCGGGTCAAACCTCTGCCCGGCCCGGTCTAACACCCCGTCATTAATATTAATGACGAAACAATTCTAAAAAAATATTTAAAATTACAATTCACCCGTTTACTTTTCTGGAAAGAAAGAAGCTTCTTTCTCTCTCTCTCTCTCTCTACATCGTTTCGACAAACCCTCCTTCAATCTGGCAGTTCCAGAGACAGGGACCATCAGCTTCTGAGATCTCCACCTTCGGATTGGTAAGACCAGCGGCCGGTTACCGGCGACACAAGTCTCTTATCTCTCTTTAGCTTAAGCATCATTGCTTCAGATCTCGTGGCGATAGAAACAATCAGAGTTTGTTCTTCTGGTGCGTGTATCCTTCTTCTGAACCCCTGTTTTGGGTTTTTGATACTCTCCGGTGACCGGTTTTCCGGTTCCTAACCGCCGATCTGGTCACCATGGCTGCTGCAAATGCTCCTATCACCATGAAAGAAGCCTTAACGGTAAATTCAAACTCACTTGTTCCCTCTTTTCAGCCTCTAGCTTGATTTGTACCTTCCTATTAAAATTCAAGTTCAATTCATTATATGTATACTATTTTGAAGCTATTGGTGTAATTTTGATAATTGAGAAGATTTAAATCTGTGATCTATTCAGAATTTCTGATCCATTACATGCATCAAGCTTTCATTATGGTTCTGAATGATTTGATACTCAGTTATCATGGATTTTTGTTCATGTGATATTGTCTTAGGATGTGGGCTTATGTGTTTGTATGGTGTTTTGAATTTGATTTTGTGTAATTGCAGTTACCTAGTGTCGGAATCAATCCGCAATTCATCACGTTTACACATGTGACTATGGAATCCGATAAGTACATATGTATTAGGGAGACAGCACCACAGAACAGTGTTGTTATTGTTGATATGAGCATGCCCATGCAGCCGTTGAGACGGCCCATCACTGCAGACTCTGCTTTGATGAACCCCAACTCCAGAATTCTAGCTCTCAAAGGTAGGATTTGTACTAAAACGTGGTATCAAATGTAGTTTTATTTGTTGTGGATCTTCAAAATGTCATTTTATATTCATTCTAGTTGTGTTTGTGCTCGAATGCTTCCAATGTAGCATGAATGGGCCTTTAACAATTACAATGAGAATCAATACACACTTGGCTACTTGTATCAGAATCAATGATTTTTCATCATGGTCAACTCGTAATTTGACTTGTTACTGGAGTACAGTGTTTTTCATCTTCATAGAGGGTTGGACATGAATTTCAAATCATACATTTGCAGTTCCATTTCTTTCTGTAACCATGATGAGCATATTTAAAGAAGAAATGGGATTTAGTGTTATAGTGTTGTAATTGCATTAACTTATGTTGCGTCATGGAGGTTTTCATTTTTAGGTTTGCTACCTTGCTAATTAATTGTGATATTCTATTTGAAGCTCAACTTCCGGGGACTACTCAGGATCACTTACAAATATTCAACATTGAAATGAAAGCAAAAATGAAATCATATCAGATGCCCGAGCAGGTGATAAGCTTGTCCCATTCAAACGCTTTTGAATTTGCAGTTTTTATTATTTGCTTTGTGCTACTAATAAATTGGCTTCATTGACATGGTCTAAAACCCTTGTTTGCTGCTCATTGTATAGATTGTCTTTTGGAAGTGGATTACACCTAAGATGTTGGGCTTAGTCACACAGACCACTGTATATCACTGGTCAATTGAAGGCAAGACACCTTTATCTTTTCTTGAATGTTACTTTCCTTATTGGTCTCCAGTTCATTTTACATCTTATTGCTTTATTTTTTTAGTTCATATGTATGTTATATATTAATTATTTTTATGTATTTATTTTTTCAATCTGATTTTCTCACAATGCATCTCGTATTTAGGTGATTCGGAGCCTCTGAAGATGTTTGAGAGAACAGCTAATCTGGCGAATAATCAGATAATCAACTATCGTTGTGACCCTACTGAAAAATGGTTGGTTTTGATTGGAATTGCTCCTGGTTCACCAGAGGTATGTGATCCCGTTGTTTTCTGCACCTTTTCGCCCCTTATTGTGAAGGCTTGTATGATTCCCATGCTTGCTACGTTATTTATGTGTATATAACTTAAGCTGGTATGTGTTTTAGCGATGCCTCAACAATGCTGATATTGCATGTTGTTGTGTGAAATGGAAACAAGAATTGAATTGAAATTCTTGTGAGTATTTCCAAGGTGATGTATGTCTGATAGGTATGACATGTCAAAAATGTTGAATGCAAGTATGCAACTAGAAATTTGATTGGCTCCTCTGCACAGCGTTGAAGTAAGCTAAACTGTGTAGAGAAGCTAAACAGATTGGCTGGCTCATTGGAGAAGGAAGAAGGGGGGGCGGGGCGGGACACCCTACAACACGACTTCACTAGCTGTTACTGCAGCAGGAATTTCATATTGCAAATTGCATGCCCTGTTACATATGTTTCAGGCATAGTGACCCAAAAAACATATTTTTTGAATTGCAAATTCAAAAAAATTGCATGCCCTGTTACATATGTTGCATGTCCTGTTAACTTCACTAGCTGTCACTAGCATGTCCTGTTCATATTGCAAATTGCATGCCCTGTTACATATATTTTTTTTTTGGATACCCTAGTTTTGAAATGTTTTCGCAGGATTTTACACTACCCTCTTAAAACACATGCCTCACCAAAGCTTTATAACGCCTTGAATTTATAGAAAAGCAAAAGAAATGTTTGATCTAATATATTTATTGTAATTCTTCAGGAGAACAATTAATGATGTTGGGTGAACACTTGGCTTTGAATGGTTTGTTCGCTTCCATATGATTTTGAGATATGATATGACATAAAGAATCGTGTTTTGTACAATATGATTGTTACTTGTATTTCTAGTCATTGTCCAATGTCATTTACCTGCATGATTTATTTCTATTGTGTCCTTCATTGCAACGAATTTGTGCCATTTATGTGTGTATTGTACATAATTGCACTCTTGTGAATGTTTTGGATATATTTATATGATCAATTCATGAGGGCTTCAACTTCATCTTCTTTTGGTCATGCAAATTGTAATGCATGGACTACTAAAATGCATAACGAACGCTTACCTATTTAAGCTCCATTCAAGCTGTGATCATGTTGTTGGCTATCCAAAATTTTAAGTGTGCAAGCGTCCATGTTCTGGCACCTGTATAGTGCTTGTTCAGCCAATAGTATAATTTCACAATAGATGGAATACATATGTAAATTTTGATATTAAATAAGTATTGAATCTCTTGGTTCTATGCTGATTCCAGTGCTGATGCTATAATGATTGAGAAGTTGTGCTTTATTCTTTTGTTGGAGCTGTACAGACATGCTATTGCAATGTCATAGTTTAGCCTTGAATGCATCTATTTATTTTAGCAAAGGGTGCTGTGCTTTTGGCGCGTTCCACAATTCCGTATCTATTGTATATATTTCCTTCAGAGTTCACTCACCAAGTAAAATTGTCAGATGTTGGTGTCTGTGTCATATTGCAAGTGTATGTGTTGGCCCATATGTTAGTTCACAAATCATTGAAAAATCCATATTGCTTAACAATACTGAAAGACATAAAAATGAGTTTGATGTTATTTTGATAATAATATGTTCACTTTATTTTCCAATTTTGGTTTTAGAGGCCACAACTGGTCAAAGGGAATATGCAGCTTTTCTCTGTGGATCAGCAACGAAGTCAAGCTCTTGAAGCTCATGCTGCATCATTTGCCTCATTTAAGGTGTGATTCTGCGGTTATGTTTTCATTTTAAGGGGCACCAGCTTTGATTTATTGTTGTG
Organism: Hamamelis virginiana; assembly: GCA_017140935.1. Lineage (NCBI taxonomy): Eukaryota > Viridiplantae > Streptophyta > Magnoliopsida > Saxifragales > Hamamelidaceae > Hamamelis > Hamamelis virginiana. Next base: position 478,446 of record JAESVK010000911.1, on the reverse strand, counting down.
TTGCTGTTTGTGTGTGATTTTGTATTTAATTTCATGTAATATACAGGTTGCAGGGAATGAGAATCCTTCCATTCTTATCTGTTTTGCCTCAAAGACCACTAATGCTGGACAAATTACATCAAAGCTACATGTTATTGAACTTGGTGCCCAGCCAGGTCCACTTACCCTTCACTTGCATCTCCCTCTATTACTCTGAAGTCTGAACACTTGCATATGTATGCACGTACATACATATTTAAATTGAGGATTGACATCATGATGATTTTCTCTGTTTAGCTTCATACGTCTCTTTTTTGGTTGTCAGAGTCATGTTTTCCATTCTATTTGAAAGTATAAATATGCCATTTCAAAGTATTGTTCAGAGTCAAACGTATATTTTTATTTCATCATGTGTTCTCAGTAAAATCTTTGTGGTACTGATATTGCTGAATTTATTGTCAGGCAAACCGGCATTTACTAAGAAACAGGCAGATTTATTCTTCCCTCCTGACTTTGCTGATGACTTTCCTGTCGCAATGCAGGTATTAATAAAGCCATTTATTGATTTATGGAGTCCCAGATAGGTTTGTTCTCAATTAATCTGCTAACTTTTTATGTGGCAGATATCTCATAAGTACAGTTTGGTATATGTGATTACAAAGCTTGGACTTCTATTCGTGTATGACCTGGAGACAGCTACTGCAGTTTATAGAAATCGAATTAGTCCAGATCCTATATTTTTGACAACAGAAGCTTCATCAGTAGGGGGTTTTTACGCCGTCAATCGGCGAGGCCAAGTGTTACTTGCCACTGTAAATGAGGCGACAATTGTGCCTTTTGTTAGTGGGCAGGTGTGTTTGTAAAAATTTTCTTCAGTTTTTTCTACTAGATATGATAAAATTTTGTATTTTAAAATGTCATTTATTGACTTTTGCAGTTAAACAATTTGGAACTTGCTGTTAATCTTGCCAAGAGAGGAAACCTTCCTGGTGCAGAAAACCTGGTAAATTTAAACTTGATATTTGTTTGTTTCCTCATTAGTATTCTTAAAGTTGCCAAGTTAACTCTCAACTTGCCCCAGTTTTGACTAAGCTGAGTTTTGGCTGAGCTTGATAAATACTTGATTCGATCAAGTTTTGTAAGTGAACCAGATTATACATTTCTAAAATAACATATGTGCTTTATCGAGAATGTTGTGGTGTGGGAAGATGGTTTATGGTAAGTCATTGTAAACTACTTTAGTAACCTCATTAGGAATATGAAACATAATTTTACGTATAAACTAGCAGTTTGATGAGGTATGCAAAACTACCTCTACCCAGCCTTGCATCTCTCAGCATTAACTTTCCCATCTCTCTGTCTCTAGATTACTGACTGATTAAACTATGTGATGTCTTATATCTCATGTGCATTGCTTGTGCTGTTTGGTAAGCATATAAATACATGATACCAATACTTTTAAGCCAGTTATCTAAATTATGCTTGACAAACCCAGATGATTTCAGTATGTTCAAAATAGTATCAGACAGCATCGATCACTTGTTCTTAAGCATTTCATGTTAGTCATGCAATTACTCTTCATTTTGTTGGATGATAGAGAATATTATACTGTTTTCAGAGGCTTGGTTAAGGATTGATTGATCAAAGCTGCCCCTCCAATTCTTCCCACAAACAAACAAAACAAACCGGCAACTATGTAAAAAAATCTTTATTAAGGACGTAGTCTTTCCCTAATTAATTTTGATTTATTAGATTCATTTTATAATAATCTCAACTAATGAGAAAAGTCATTTAGATTTCGAACTTAATATTAAAGTTGTTATGTAAACAATTATTGTGTTTTATTTCTATTATTTATTTTGTAAGTTGTATAATTAGTGGGACTATACACGCCGGGCGATCAGATTCTACTTTTTAAGGACATATATGTATATATACCAAAATCAATGCATGCATGTGTGGGGGTGTGTATGTAAGATGCATAAATATATATGCATATAGATTGGCTAAGTATAATGGGTTGTTATGACCTGTAGATGGTGATGTTTGAGTGATATGTGCTTTACTTGATATTTGTGTGTATACATGCTGTGTTCTTTGATAGCATACTGAATATTTGCTCGTGTCATTTTGGTTGTCTCAGGTTGTCCAGCGGTTCCAAGAATTGTTTGCTCAGACAAAGTATAAGGAGGCTGCAGATCTTGCTGCAGAATCTCCACAGGGAATCCTTCGTACTCCTGACACTGTTGCTAAATTTCAGGTACATGATAGGTTTTGTATTTTCGGTTAGTTCATGATTTTTCCTTGATGCTAAATTTTTTTGTTCTTTTAACTGAGGTTAACTCCAATGGTATATCATTTTGTTTTTATTTGTTGGGGTCAGGGTGCTTCTTCTATATGAAATGAAGAGTTTGGTATCAATCCTAGTATTTATTTTTGGAACTGGGAAATTCAAGGCTCTAATTTGCTTATTCACACTTTGCAGAGTGTTCCTGTACAAGCAGGGCAAACACCACCTTTGTTGCAATACTTTGGAACTCTGTTAACTAGAGGAAAACTCAATGCTTTTGAATCATTGGAATTATCACGCCTTGTTGTAAATCAAAATAAAAAGAATCTTTTGGAGAATTGGTTGGCGGAGGACAAGCTTGAATGTAGTGAGGAGCTCGGAGATCTCGTGAAGGTTTGATTTTGGAATTTTGGATAAAGTTTAGTGATGCTTTGTTTGCCCCATTATTTTTAGAAAAATCTTGTCTTTGATTTTATTTATTTATTTTAATGTACTTTTGTTCAAATTGAACTGAGATCAATTTACATGCAAAGTACAATGGTTGCCCTCAGGCTTTTGTTTTTCTCTATAATTTAGTTAATTTCTTTTATCTGTCTGATATTCTGTACCATGTTTCTATTGTAGACGGTGGATAATGACCTTGCGCTGAAAATTTATATCAAAGCTAGAGCAACTCCAAAAGTTGTGGCGGCATTTGCCGAAAGGAGGGAGTTCGACAAAATTCTAATATACTCAAAGCAGGTGACATTCATATCCAATCAATCAATCATTGAAATCTTTTCAACTTATTTTGTTGAATTCTATTTTTTAAACCATAGAGATGGGCTAGTTTTATTTGTAGTTGTTGTTGGCCTAGATAATGACCCTAGAAAGAGTGGGGAGGGGGTGAATAGGGTATATAGCAAACTTTGATATATCATGTGGAAATTAAAACTAATTACCCAAATTGAGAATGCTATGCAATATATATAAAAATTAAACACAAATGCACAAATATAAATTTCAAGGGAGAAGGGAAAAATAAATCAAACTTGGCGATTTTTACGTGATTCGGACTCCACCCAGATCCACGCCTCGAGCTCCTCTTGAGGATTTCCCTAATTCACTATGGATCACTCCTTTAAGGTGGATAAACCTTTACACGATTTCTTTGCCGGGTAGAGATGAAACCTTACAAAATCATTCTTCCGGGTGAAGATAGAAAAGTCCAATCTCTTTGACGAGTAGATATCAAACCTTACAACTAAGGAGCAAACCCCCCTCTTTCATCAAGAAGGGTTGTAGGGTTACAACCCAACCCTTTTACAACAAGATAAAGAATAACGATTTAATTTCAAGAGAAACTCTTCAATGAGTAGGTGTGTACTAATAAAGCTTTCACTAAGATCTCTCGAAGATTAAACTAATTGGCTCAATAGAAAAATGTGTTTCTAGGGCTTGAATCATACAAGAATGATGAATACCAAGCTGGCTTGTGTTTGTGTGTGTTCAATTGTTCACTAGCCCAAATAACCCAAACAATGAGTATAGATAAGCATAGGTTTCAATATAGATGTTGGGGACAAAAATAGTGCAGTTAAGAGTGCATAAAAAAACTAGCTGTTATGCAGTCCCTAAGCAAACTAGTTGACTGGATCACCCCTACTAGTCAATTAGTTTTGTCTTGAAATTTCTGTGCAGCTTCTGTCAAAACCAGTCAACTAGATGACCCCTACTAGTTGACTAGTTTTTTCAGAAAATGCAAAACTCTTTTTTTAAACAAAACTAAGTCACTTCTAAGACCTAAGGCCATTCTCAAACCATCTTTAGGGACCAAAAACAAATGTAACGAACTAACGATTAATGCATAAGGGTCCTAAGGTCCAGCTAGGTAAAGATCATGAGAGCCAAGTGAGTTCATCCTTTTGAGATATTTTACAAATGAATCCTAACATTCAAACAAGAATAATACAAAATCTTCACAAGTTGAGTCTTCATTCCTTGTGCTTGGTCCTTGAACCATCATTTGCCATGCTCTTTGCTTGTTTACATCATGCAAGTGATTGCTTGAACTTGATGCTTTCCTTAAATTCCTATCTTTGCAAATTTAACACTCAAATGCAAGCCAGTAGAAACACAATGCAATATATTTGTTATCATCAAAACCATGCCACAAAGCCATAGGGCTAACCGTTATTATTTTATAATGCACAAGAACTACTAATATATTATCTTTATCGGTGTCATAATCGTCATCATTTATTGCTATTTCAACCCTCATAATGCCCATTATTTAATTGTCAATGCAGGTTGGATACACACCTGATTATTTGTTCCTGCTGCAAACAATTTTGCGGACAGATCCCCAGGTATTTGTGTTCTCCTGGACATAAAAGTTTGTGGCAATGTTGTTTTTGTCTACTAATGCTTTTTGGCAACAATTTGAGGTGTAATATTTGAAGATTCTTTTACTTTTTTATTTTATTTTTATTTGTAATGAGTGATTTCAGTTTCTTTGGCTTGGAAGTATAACTTGGTTCTCATTTGATTTTAAGTACCATTTATATATTGGGTTCTTCATCTTCTGGTGGATAGCAAGCCTCTACTTCTTTATTCATCTGAAGTTGGATTCAATTTGAGCTCACGTTTCTGATAGAGGAAATTTTACTTCTTTTTGGTTGGCAGGGGGCTGTTAATTTTTCTTTAATGATGTCTCAAATGGAGGGAGGCTGCCCAGTTGACTACAACACAATTACGGATCTATTCCTTCAGGTTCAATTTAAAATTTTCTTTTTATGTTTTTTTAATAGTTTTAGGTACAACAGTCTTTATTTCCAACCTAACATTCAAAAATATATTGAGGCTTTGAACTTTAAGATTAAAGTATTCTTTATATCTTTCTTTCTTTATATATATATATATAATTTTTTATGTATTCTGTTTTGATGAAGTAATTGTATTACCAAAACAAGGGCAAAGCCCATGCACATGTATTTTATATTTAACAATATTTTTTTACATCTTTCTTTTTTTCATTCCAGCATTTTCAAATTTCTTACTAAAACAGAGTATTATTTCTCGGTGTTGCTATAAACTAAAATAACACTACACTTCTTCAATCTTCTTCTTCTTCTTCTCTCTCTCTCTCTCTCTGTGGTTTTCTGTTACTATTCAGAGGAATTTGATTCGCGAGGCAACAGCCTTTTTGTTGGACGTGCTGAAGCCAAACTTACCTGAACATGCGTTCCTTCAAACAAAGGTTAATATGCCATTTTTCTTTTTTTCCCTTAAAATGATTTTTTGTGTTATTTTTATAGTTTTATTTTATTGTGTTTACCTGTATCAATTTAGTGACATTTCTACTCTATTCAGGTTTTGGAAATCAATCTGGTGACATTTCCAAATGTCGCAGATGCTATATTAGCCAATGGCATGTTTAGCCACTACGACCGTCCGCGTATTGCACAACTCTGTGAAAAAGCTGGTTTGTATGTGCGAGCCCTTCAGGTACAAATAGCTGCTTGTGACCTTATTGATGATTCTTATGAAGAGTGGTATAGATCGTTTACTGGACTAAGTGATCTGTCTTTCATGCAGCATTATACTGAATTGCCTGATATTAAACGTGTCATTGTGAACACACATGCCATTGAGCCTCAGGTGTGGTACTCAAATGCTTACATAACTTGGTCCAATGTGAATGTAGTATTTCTTCTAACTATTTGTTTTTTTCCAGTCTCTTGTTGAGTTCTTTGGAACCCTTTCCAAAGAATGGGCTCTTGAGTGCATGAAAGACCTTCTAGTAGTCAATCTTAGGGGCAATCTTCAGATAATTGTGCAGGTGAAAAAATATTGATTTCTTTGTGCAGTTGTTGCTTATAATTTATACCACGGTTCTTAAAAACTGAGGATTACTAACACATTTTTGCAGACTGCCAAAGAATATTCTGAGCAGTTGGGTGTTGAGGCATGCATAAAACTATTTGAGCAGTTCAAGTCCTATGAAGGATTGTATTTTTTCTTGGGTTCATATTTGAGCTCCAGGTACTTCTAGTTGCATAAAAGAAAAAAACTGACTTTGATTAAATGCTTTGTGTGGGCAATTTGTTCTATATTTTCCTTTTTCTTTGTGGCAGTGAGGATCCTGAGATCCACTTCAAGTACATTGAGGCAGCAGCTAAAACTGGACAAATCAAGGAGGTAGAGCGTGTGACTCGGGAATCAAACTTTTACGACGCTGAAAAGACAAAGAACTTTCTGATGGAAGCCAAGCTTCCAGATGCACGTCCTCTGATTAATGTCTGTGATCGTTTTGGTTTTGTTCCGGATCTCACCCATTACCTATATACAAACAACATGCTTCGATATATTGAAGGCTATGTTCAAAAGGTAAAATTGCTTTGAGGATTATCCATAATGTTCTGCTCAATGAAAATGTTTCTCTTATCATGCAAAGCCGTGTCAATATCAAGTAGAATTAGCCATATATTTCTTCTCTCGTTGATTTTTAGGTCAATCCGGGAAATGCTCCTCTAGTTGTAGGGCAGCTACTAGATGATGAATGCCCTGAAGATTTCATTAAAGGTCTTATCCTTTCAGTTCGTTCCCTTCTTCCTGTTGAGCCTCTTGTGGAGGAATGTGAGAAGAGGTGTGTTGTTTCCTCTATATGTCCCATTTTCCACCATCAATCTCATTGCTTTCTGCTTTGGTCTCCTCACTTTACTTTTGATTTGCAGGAATCGTCTTCGCTTGCTCACTCAGTTTTTGGAGCATCTTGTGAGTGAGGGAAGCCAAGATGTACATGTTCACAATGCTCTTGGTAAAATCATCATAGACAGCAACAACAACCCAGAGCATTTTCTCACCACCAACCCATACTATGATTCACGTGTTGTGGGTAAATATTGTGAGAAACGGGATCCCACCCTTGCAGTTGTCGCTTATCGTAGAGGACAATGTGATGATGAACTTATCGATGTCACGAATAAAAACTCCTTGTTCAAACTGCAGGCCAGGTATGTTTTAGTATTGCTGTTAGGATGCCATTATACATCATAAAGCTTTAAACTGGTATTTTTATGTCATTAACCCAATGGTTTTTATATCAGATATGTCGTGGAGAGGATGGATGGTGACCTGTGGGAGAAAGTTCTTAGTCCTGATAATGTCTATAGAAGGCAGCTAATTGATCAAGTTGTGTCTACTGCTTTGCCTGAAAGCAAGAGTCCTGAGCAAGTTTCAGCAGCTGTTAAAGCTTTTATGACTGCTGATCTTCCGCATGAATTGATTGAACTTCTTGAAAAGATTGTGCTCCAAAATTCTGCTTTCAGTGGGAACTTTAATCTGCAAAATCTGCTCATCCTGACCGCCATCAAGGCTGATCCATCAAGAGTTATGGATTACATTAATAGGTTAGACAACTTTGATGGACCTGCAGTTGGAGAGGTGGCTGTGGAAGCACAACTGTATGAAGAAGCATTTGCCATCTTCAAGAAGTTCAACTTGAATGTTCAGGCTGTGAATGTCCTGTTGGATAACATACGTAGCATTGAACGAGCTGTAGAGTTTGCATTCCGTGTTGAAGAAGATGCTGTCTGGAGCCAGGTGGCAAAGGCCCAACTCAGAGAGGGATTAGTAAGTGATGCAATTGAGTCATTTATTCGTGCAGAGGATGCCACCCAGTTTTTAGATGTCATACAGGCTGCTGAGGGTGCAAATGTGTACCAAGATTTGGTGAGGTACCTTTTGATGGTTAGGCAAAAGACCAAAGAGCCCAAAGTAGACAGCGAACTCATTTATGCGTATGCAAAGATCGATAGGTTGGGTGACATTGAAGAATTCATTCTCATGCCAAATGTGGCTAATCTTCAAAATGTTGGGGATCGCTTGTATGATGAAGCCCTATATGAGGCGGCAAAGATCATATTTGCATTTATTTCTAACTGGGCTAAGCTGGCTATTACATTAGTGAAGCTGAGACAGTTCCAAGGTGCCGTTGATGCAGCTCGGAAAGCCAACAGCTCAAAAACATGGAAGGAAGTTTGCTTTGCCTGTGTTGATGCTGAGGAATTCCGGTTGGCTCAGATATGCGGGCTCAACATCATCATACAGGTGGTGTTTTTGTTTAAGATTTCCTTTAAAAAAAATTTATCTTCTTACAGGTGTCATTATTGCTTATTATTTTCTTTAGTTTCCGCCTTAGGGTGTAGGTTCTATGAAAAACTGAATAGTAATATGCCTAATCAAGCAGAGGGATGTTCATAACAAATCTTACTGTTAATTGTTTCTACATGTTGAAGATTTCATACCTAAACATTCTATTGTAAAATTATTAGTATATTGCTCATTTGCTCTATTTAGAATGCCACTGGTGCTCAAATCCTATTGAAACTTGGATATTTGATTATTCTAGGTGGATGATTTGGAGGAGGTCAGTGAATATTACCAGAATAGGGGATGCTTTAATGAGCTCATATCTCTCATGGAGAGTGGTCTGGGATTGGAACGTGCACATATGGGCATATTTACTGAGTTGGGAGTTCTATATGCAAGATACCGTCCAGAGAAGCTTATGGAACACATTAAACTGTTCTCTACTCGCCTCAACATTCCCAAGCTTATACGAGCTTGTGATGAACAGCAACACTGGATGGAACTAACTTACCTGTATATCCAATATGATGAGTTTGACAATGCTGCAACCACCATTATGAACCACTCCCCGGAAGCATGGGACCATATGCAGTTCAAAGATGTTGTGGTCAAAGTTGCGAATGTGGAGCTCTACTACAAGGCTGTGCACTTCTACTTGGAAGAACATCCTGATCTTATCAATGATCTTCTTAATGTTATTGCACTTCGTGTGGACCATACTCGTGTGGTGGACATAATGCGAAAGGTATGTATTTTTGCTGACCTAATATGTCATGGATATGGCTCTATGCTTCTGCCTCTGCTTCTCAGTGCGCAAAAACTAGTTATTAGGTTGGAAGAGATTTTTCCCCTACTAAGTTTAATTATATATGTAATCCTTTTGGATTTCAGGCTGGTCATCTCCGTCTTGTGAAGCCATACATGGTTGCTGTTCAGAGCAACAATGTGACAGCTGTAAATGAAGCTCTGAATGAAATATATGTAGAGGAGGAGGACTATGACAGACTTCGTGAATCGATAGATATGCATGATAGCTTTGATCAAATAGGCCTTGCACAGAAGGTGAGTAACTAAAAAACTTGATTAGTTGTTGATGGTCTCAATAAATGGAACATGTAATTCTTATTGCTGATGATATGTGCGCAGCTTGAGAAACATGAGCTTCTTGAGATGAGGCGTATTGCTGCTTATATCTATAAAAAGGCAGGTAGATGGAAGCAGTCCATTGCACTGTCAAAGAAGGACAATCTCTACAAAGATGCCATGGAGACATGCTCGCAGTCTGGTGATCGTCAACTTACAGAGGAGTTGCTTGTTTATTTCATCGAGCAGGTATGTGCTCATATATACTTGTCTTCTAAAACATAATGCAAACTATAGATTAAAGCAAGAAAGTACCTTCCTAACATATGGTCAAGCTACCTGAGGCCTCCCCCTTCTCAATCTCCTTTTGATTATAGACAATTCTGATCTTTGCTAGATTTTCCTTTCTACAAAACCCATAATTTAAAATTTTTGGGTTAGTAAAATCATCTATGGTAGACATATTTTGTTTCTCATCAAGCTTTTGCTAATGTGTCAATTGACCCATGATTTGTTGGAGAATACATACATACATACATACATATATATATATATATATATATATATATATATATATAGAGAGAGAGAGAGAGAGAGAGAGAGAGAGAGAGAGAGAGAGAGTAATGTTCCTATCAGTACTGTATATATACCATTCTAGAAATGTTTGGTGACATATAGGAAATCCTAGGAAAGTGTGATTAATGTTCTTGTTTAATGTATATACAGGGAAAGAAGGAGTGTTTTGCGTCATGCCTCTTTGTTTGTTATGATTTAATCCGACCGGACGTTGCTCTTGAGCTTGCATGGATGAACAATATGATCGACTTTGCCTTCCCATATCTCTTGCAGGTGATCTTTGGGTTTCTCTCACCAGTCCATTTAAATCGTCTTTACTTTGTCTTAACCTCTTTGTCTTTGTTTTTTTTTTTTTGTTTTAATGTTTTCCTATTTTTTTTCAATATTCTGTTGTAGTTTATTCGCGAGTACACGAGCAAAGTAGACGAACTTGTGAAGCACAAACTAGAAGCTCTTACCGAAGTGAAAGCTAAAGAGAAGGAGGAGAAGGATATGGTTGCACAGCAGGTACAGTTTTCGTGAGAATATTTTTCGGTTCCATCCAGAGGCTTCCTTTTTCTTTTCTTTTCTTTTTTTTTTTGTCTAGGGATACTTAGTTCTTCTACACTACGCTCTGGAACTGGCAGAATTTCAGGGTTTGGCCATTCTGTGGTCCTCATGAGATATAGTAGCCAACTTATCCCGATTGAAGCTTTTTCATAATGTGACTCTCTATTGGGTTGTCAGGGAAAAATGCACCAAGTTTGATTAGGTTTTATAAAGTCTATTAGCATGGTACCCACCCAATTCTGGGTTCTAGACCTCTAGAAGGCCACTCTGTTGGGGCTTGTATGGATGGCTCATTAAAAGTCAAATCAGTCCAGTGGCTTCAGAGTGTTCAGTCACTAGCTTTACCATAATCAACAAATGATATGGGCCATATGGCAATGGGGTCATTTAGTAAAATCCTAAAATGTCCTTTTTGTAGACAATATCAAGAAAAATCAAATATAATAGTTTAAATGCTATCAAAAGCACGATGAACTTGTTTTCAATCCAATGTAAAACACACTGAAAGTGTTAAATTTCCACTGGACATCTGGACTTCTCAATTGGTGTATGTTTTCTTTTTTTTTCTTTTTTGGTCAATTTTTTATGTTGAAAATTAAATATAGATAGAGAAAAATAAACAAAATAGCTGATGGCATTGTTTTTGTTGTTTGCAGAACATGTATGCACAGTTACTGCCTCTCGCTTTGCCTGCACCGCCAATGCCAGGAATGGCTGGAGGTTTTGCACCCCCACCACCAATGGGTGGGATGGGGATGCCTCCAATGCCACCTTTTGGCATGCCACCAATGGGCAGCTACTGAACCATGTTATTGAGGACTACATGAAAGAAATTATCGTAGCTTGTAGATGGAGACCGAAGAGGCTTGAAAATTTTGGAATTTCCCACTGATGCTGGAAGGTGAATTCAATATATCTGATGGCAGGGAAAATTCAAGGTGTAGCGCTGGTTACTCTCGTTCTCTTGTGCACTTACTGTTGTAGAGTTGTGGATAAATGTTATGATATTCTTTTGGACGGAGAGGCATTTTTGTTTTCTCAGGGTCGAGTCTGAGCCAAGCAGTGTCTTAAGCACTGATCTTCGTGTGACCTGGGATGGCTCGACTGAAAGAAAAACTAGCCTCCGTGTGGTAGTTGTGGCAAAGGTTGCCAAGTGTATAGGTTAATCTAGTTTGTTGATTGAAACTTTAGTTGTTTTTATTTTTCTTCAACAACATTTCATGGCTTCCCTCTGGGGTTTCTGCAAAGAATTTTCTACTCACCATGTTTACCTTCAATAGTTTTTTATTGATTCTCTATCTGCTTTTAATGTCTCATATTCTATTGATGTCTCACACTTTGAATACTATATATTCTTCATATGCTTATCATGCAGGAATATTGTTCATATATAAATCTCCAATTCACTCCCTCCAAATGAGCCGTAGTTTGGGAATTGATGGTTGGGTTGGTCATTAATCATTATATGATCTTCCCCTGCAGATGCCATCCTTGATTTTTTCTACCTTTTAGCTGAACCTTCACAACCACAGGTTCCCTAGCAATCAAATTTTTGTGGATTGGATATCATTATTCCAGTGCAAATTAGTTTTTTTTTTTTTTTTTAATGGCAGAATTTTCCAACTTTTGGTTCGACTGAGTCAAAACTGAGATTTTCATTTCACAAGACTAAAGACGGGATTGTTAGGTAAATAATCCAAAAGGTGAATGTCAATGCAAATGAGTGTAATGATATATTAGATAAATCAAGCTTATTAATATTTAATTTGGCGAAGGATAAACAAACCAAATATGAACTTTATTTTCTGAGCTGATTAATTTGTAGAGTTAAATCCAAATAATGTATATTATTTAATTTGATAAATTTATTAATGCTTTAAATCGACTCATTTAAACTTGTTCATTATAGCAAATGAGATAAATTTAAATTTTATATTTGAACTTATTAATAAATTTATGGAGCCAAAATAAAAAACTTAGATGCCTGAGGTTGGTCACTGTCCTAAATTTATAACAATGAAATGAATTCACTGCTCTTGGCTATTTTCATGTGGACTACCGACATTCTCACTATCTCACCGCATGGAGCCAAATCCCAATCCCAATACCAATCCAAATTTAGTACACAGAACCGCACCATCCGATGGTACTTTTTTTGAGCCTTCAATCACAGCATTTCAAATCTATTATCAACTAATAGACAAAAATCTACGGCTGATGTTAATCCATGGCTTGCTAATAAAAGATCCTCTGTGACGCCAGCATCTAGGCAACATGGTACCATCTCGAACATGTTCCTCCATATAAAGTAACCTACCGAATAACAAAGCCTCCTCCATATAAAGTAACCTACCGAATAACAATGCCCTAACCATTTTGTCCAAAATTCACTGTTTCTCACAAAACCCCACCATCTATATCTAGATATATATCTTATCATTTTCTGACCCATTAAACCCTAGCTCAACCTTAGCTTCGGTTTTCAAATTTTGTTTAGGTGATTTTCTAATTGCTGCGAACGGTTTTGTTTTTTCACAACAGATTTGGAGTTCGTATTGTTATGTTTGTTTTTGTTTTTGTTGCAGGTTGGAAAACGTTTTAAGCTTTTTGGTAGATATGTCGGACGAGGAAAGAGAAGAGAAAGAGCTTGATCTCACCACACCTGAGGTTGTTACGAAGTATAAGAGTGTGGCTGAAATTGTTAACAGTTAAGTGTTCTGTCTTTTCTCTTTCTTTTGATTTCTGGGAGTTAAAAAAAAAAATTTGGAAACATGTTTTTTTTTTAATGCTATCTGAAATTGCTTTCATTTTATTTGATTTGTTTTTTGGGTTGCTTTGGATTACAACTACTGACGAATTTTCGGGAACGAAATTGCAGAGGCTTTGCAGTTGGTATTGTCGGAATGCAAACCAAAAACGAGGATTGTAGACTTATGCGAGAAAAGCGATGCATTCATCAGAGAGTATGATATGATATGATAATTATTGTTTTTATGGATCATAATTTTGTTTTTGTTGATAATAGTTAATGGTTTTGTTTCGGTATTAATTTAGGTACTGTTTGGTTAGCATGAAATACTTTTCTTGTTTTTAGGAGAGAAATTTTAGCAATTTTTTTTTGTTTTGTAAGCAACAATTTTATTTTACCAAATGATGCCTTGGTGTTGTGTGGTTTGCTTTTGATATGGGTTTTGATGATACTTATTGATGGGTTGTTGGTATAGGCAAACTGGGAACATGTACAAGAATGTTAAGAAGAAGATTGAGAGGGGTGTTGCCTTCCCTACGTGCATTTCGGTAAATAATACTGTTTGTCATTATTCCCCTCTTGCGAGTGACGAGACAGTATTAGAAGAAGGTGATATGCTGAAGATGTGAGTAATTCATCTCTGAATGCTCTGTTCTCTATAATGTATCATATTTATATTCTATGTACTGTTTAAAAATTGAGATGTGTGAAAGTGAAAAATAAAATGTATTAAGGTTGTAGAATGAAAGTTTTTGGTTGCTTTCAGTGATATGGGGTGTCATATAGATGGATTTATCTCAGTGGTGGCGCATACCCATGTTCTTCAGGGTGGGCCAGTGACAGGTCGGGCTGCTGATGTGATTGCAGCAGCCAATACAGCCGCTGAGGTTGCTTTGAGACTTGTGAGGCCTGGAAGGAAGGTAACTTGTAGTGCTTAAGTTTCACTTCTTTCTCTCATGTAGCATTTATCAGTTAGATGATATCTTAAAGATGCAAGTAATCTCTGACTGCTTTGTTCTCCTCTCGCAAAAGCATGCTTAGTGTTTTTTTTTTATTATTAATTATAATTTTCCTCCTTCCAATTTCTTACATTATTTTTTTTCATTTTGGTTATGTTTTAACATTTCTAGAGGCTATGAATTGTTTAAAATGTAATCATGAAAAACAAATGAGCAACCTCCAAGTGAAGCTTTAGTCATATTTATGATATTACTTTATCAGATTCTATTTACCCTTGCTTCAAGTTCTAGTCCTCCGATGGTTTTAATTTTTTTGTTTTGTATTATTATGATGAAGAATCTAGTTATTATACATCAAGATGGAACTTGAGTAATTTCGATTTTTCTATTTCAGTAATATCGTTACAAACTTACAAATAGTAGATATTAATTTATTCATGCAATATGGTGGTGTCTACTGTTATTGATTTTGGTAGTTCTGCTGAAGTGAATAATCTGGTGAGGTTTTTCTCATGTTCTCCTAACATTGTATTATTTACATCTCATAATGATACCTCCAGAAAACTCTTTTTGAACCCATCTAAGAATCATTTCTCTTTCTACTGAAGAAGGAGATTGAATTGATTCTCCGGCTTCTAACTTTACAAGGGATTGACTGGAGAATGGCTATTCATTGCAACAGAATAACCATCTTTAGAATTTGTTTCTGTCAAGATTAGAGATAAAATCCTTGTGTTTGTTTTCGGAGTAGGGCTCCCGTGACAGGGGAAATCATTGTTTTCAGTTTTCACAGGACACTGATGTCATTGAGCAATATGTGGGACAAATAAATGGGTAATACCTGTTGGTACAAGTTGTGTCGTGTCAGAAAATATGCATGTTCCATGGAAAAATCTTGAGAACACCAATCACAACAAGGGGTTGGCTCCTCTCCAATGATCCCCTCTCAGTTGTGCTCTAGTGACTTATAAAACCCCTTTATGTCACATTAGGAAGCAATCAAAACATATGGTTGGGTAAATTCTATTTTGTAGATCAATTTGCACCAAGAATAACAGCTGTTACTAAACTGTGGTTTGTATCTGTTGCTAGAATTTGGCCTATCTTATCAAATTCCCAATGTATTGTATCAGACAAACGAGATGAATCAATGTAGAATTCCAGCTGTGACTCTTGGATTCTTTTGGGGCTTGAATCTGTTGCTATACTGTGGACTGTCTCATATGGGTGATGGGATTTGTTATATGAAGTATTTAGTATTACGATATAGTTCCTTGGTGTTGATTGAGAGTTAATGTACATTTGTACAAGTTGAAAGACAGTTGTGCTGTTTGGAAGGGAAATTTAGAAGAATCTCAAGCCGTAGAAGAATTTGCCTTCACCTCCATCATATCTTGGATTTTATAATCAATGTCTTCTTTTACTCCCTCCTTTTTTTGGGTCGAATGATTGTGATTACTTTTCACATATTTCAAGCTCATCAGAGATGTTAACATCTTCTGTAGCTGAAAAGCAATCCCGTTCTCTTGTCCCGAACATTGCTACATGCTTATATGAGGTTTTTTCATATTTGATTATTTATTTATATTCATTATTGTTATCATAGTATTTCTATCTAATTTTCTAAATAATTTTATTTGTCAATTCATTGCACCATTGATCATTAAAATAGGTGTAAATGTTAGTTGCATGGGTTCCCTCGAATTATTTAACGAGTTCCTCTGGTTGTGGCAGAACAAAGAAGTAACAGATGCTATTCAGAAGGTTGCTGCTGCGTATGACTGCAAGATTGTTGAAGGAGTCCTCAGTCACCAACTAAAGCAGTTTGTGATTGATGGGAACAAAGTTGTACTGAGTGTTTCCAGTCCTGAAACCAGAGTTGATGATGCAGAATTTGAGGAGAATGAAGTTTATGCAGTTGATATAGTCACCAGCACTGGTGATGGAAAAGTGAGCTGGGACTTGATCTTAGCCCCAAGATCATGTTGTAATTTGAATGTGCTGGATCTTATTTTAAATTTAAAATTGTTGTGAAAATAATTGCAGCCTAAGCTATTGGATGAACGGCAAACAACTATTTATAAAAGAGCTGTGGACAAAAATTATCACTTGAAGATGAAAGCATCTAGGTTTATCTTCAGCGAAATAAGTCAGAAATTCCCCATCATGCCATTTACAGCTAGGTGCACCAGCTTTTTCACCTTATTTTCTGTTCTAATCCTCCTAGAAATCATTGCTATTGGGATTGTTCACCTTGTTGACATGGAATCGCTATGTATGTCTTATTTTTAGGGCTTTGGAAGAGAAGAGGGCTCGGCTGGGACTATTGGAATGTGTGAACCATGAACTTTTGCAGCCATATCCCGTTCTTCATGAGAAGCCTGGTAAGCATTTTATGTTAAAATTAAACTTCATGAAAAATCTTCAAGGTGATTCAGACATAGTAATTGCACACACGTGCTGGAGCATAGGCTTTATATGATGCTAAGAAGTAATTCCGGACAATTGTTCTTTGAAATTCCTATTGGTATTCTTTGTAGCACAAAAAAATTCATAGTTTGTTGATAAACAACTCTATTTTGCAAATACTTGCATTGATAACACTTCTCATCTGACATGATTGATACACTCCTTTCCTAATTTTTGTTTTCCAATAGGAATGACCTAAAAATTAATTGTGTTGGTGCCTTCAGTTTTGTTTGTTATCTGAAGGTATACTCTGCTTAGTTTTTCATGTAACATATTCAATTCGTGGTTGTGCAGGTGATTTTGTTGCCCATATTAAATTCACAGTTCTGTTAATGCCGAATGGGTCAGACCGGATCACATCCCATCCACTGCAGGAGCTGCAGCCCACAAAGACGATAGATGATGACCCTGAAATCAAGGCCTGGCTAGCTCTTGGCATAAAGACAAAGAAGAAAGGTGGTGGGAAGAAGAAGAAAGGTGGGTTCCTTGTGAAAACCTGGCTGGATACATTTAGGGAAATTTGATATTCTCTTGGTAGACCAAGTTTCACGAATTCCATAGTTGATCCATAGATTATGGTTCAAGTGGTTTCTCAGGAATATGTGATTTCAGTATATTACATATAAGGGTTCTTAGAATTGTAATGATGTATTTGTGTTTGCAGGTAAGAAAGGTGACAAAATGGAGGAAGCAGCAGAAACCGAGCCCATGGATGCAGCTTCAAATGGTGTTGCATCTCAAGAATGAGAAATTTCCCATTTTTAGTGTATTGGCTGATTGAAATTTTAGTTATTTGGAGAGCCCTCTCCAATATGGAGCCTAACTGAGGCTTCTAGTTTGTTGCAGGTGATGTAATTTGATGCGCACATGCATCCTTTCCCTGTCATAATACATCTTCCTTTCGTTTCATATTGTTCATAAAAGTGAGAAACAAAAAGAGTTGCGTAAATATTCACCTCAATAGAAGCTGCAACAAACGTATTTAGGTGTAATTGATGTTTTGGTTGTGGATTGAATTCTCCAACTTGATAGGGGGGAAAAAAAAAG
This sequence comes from Hamamelis virginiana, assembly GCA_017140935.1. Classification (NCBI taxonomy): domain Eukaryota; kingdom Viridiplantae; phylum Streptophyta; class Magnoliopsida; order Saxifragales; family Hamamelidaceae; genus Hamamelis; species Hamamelis virginiana. Next base: position 460,613 of record JAESVK010000911.1, on the reverse strand, counting down.
TTGGCTAAAAGGTGTCCAACCTGTGCAATTCCAGTACTTCCATTCATTCCATAAGTTTTTTTCTCTCTCTTATCGCGTCTCTCACAAGGTTCACACATCTTATCTAAATTACGGAATTTGTCTTGCCTTCGCATCCATTAGGAGAGCTGTAATTTTCTCTCCCTCACTGCGTCTCTCTCAAGGGGTAGCAAGTTTTGCCTTTCTCATTCATCATCCTCCCTTGCAGAAGAGGCAGGTGAAAATTACAGGCTGTGGAGTACTGCCCCTTTTGATACCATTCAAAGCTCGAATTCTTCAAGAATGTGTCAACCTTTGAAGTAAGTGTGCTCATGCAATGTTTGAGTCCCATTTTGACCTTTTGGACTATGTGACAGCTTGGTACATTTGAATATATCCTAGGCATTTTTGTTTCTCGTATTGTTGTTCTGACCATTATATATCCTTCTTAATTTTTTTTTTAATCTTTTTAGGTAAATTATACATGGATCCTTTACTGTGATCTTTAAAAATTACCCTCCAATTATTTTCTATTAATACCTTAGGTTGTAAACGAGTCTAGTCGAGCCAAGTTGTAGGTTGCTCCAACTTGACTCTCATAATCGAGCTTAAAAATAAGGTTCGAGCTTAACTCGTTTATTTTATGAGTATTTCAAATAAGTATTTCATCAAAGTAAGGTTTGAGCTTAACTCATTTATTTTTTGAGTATTTCAAATAAGTATTTCATCAAACTCAGTAAAAGTAGTTTGATTATTGAAAGTATTAATGAGTTTATCGAGTATTATATTACTCAAGTTTGGCTGGATAAATTAATAAAATCAGTGGTTAATTGCACTTTTGTTTTATGTACTTTAGGGTGTTTTTCAATGTGGTCCTTATACTATTTTTTTCTCAATTTCATACCTCTACAATTTAAATTTTTTTAATGAATGATAAATTGAAGACAAACGTTAAGTAAGTGGATAGAAATCTGACGTGGATTAGGCGGTAGCCACGTGGATTCTAATTGGCAAATAGGATTTGACATAAATGTTCCATTCATTTAACAAATTACTCATTTTAATGACAAATTTATTCGTTCGAATGAACGAAGCTGTTATCTTTAACTTGTTTTTCAGATAAGGTCCACGTGACTATCACTTAATTCACATAAACTTTTTGTTCACTCACTTAACCTCAATTCCAATTTGTCCTTCATTGAAAAATTTTAAATATGGGTATGAAATTGAGAAAAAAAAAAATATAGGGACCAAATTAAAAAAATACTCCAAAGTATAGAGTATAAAAATGCAATTAACCCTAAAATCAAAAAAGAAAGTTTGAGATTGATTCATTGATCTTACAAATGAATTCCAACAATTTTTTTTAATTTTTTTTATTGAGTTAGATCTCGAACTTTGTCCAAATAACTTGATTTTTCTTAAGCTGCACATCGTGAACTAAAGTTATTAAATGACCTAAATACCTTTCTTCAATGAAACACAACAATTACCCCTTAATTAAATGCCTCTCTCTCTCTCGAATCCGTACTATTTTTTCAAAGAGGTTATGTGCCCGTTGATCAGAAAAAATTATTCGGTGTGCTGATTATATATAACCTTCTAGACACATAATACTATCACGTGACATGCACATGATGGGTGTTATGTGTCTAGGAATTATATATAACCAGTTTATTGAATAATTTCTCGTTGATCGGACACTAACCTGGTGAAGTTAGGAAGCAAGTTAGCAGGTTAGTAGTAAGATGGGTGGATTAGCCAGTCAAATCATTTAATAACAAAAAATATTATTTTAAATATAATTAAATGATATTAATATAGATGAAATAATATTTTTAGAAGTATATAGCAATAATTTTTTTAAAACGATTATGTAACAACAATATGCTATTGGATTAGTGGTTAAAGAGCTTCCATATAAATTGCTAGAACAAGGTTGCTTGTTCAATTGAGTCATTAGATATGCATATTTTGTGCCTAATATTTTGACTAGTTATACACCCATTAAACAAGCCAAATTGGCCGTTTCACTAAAATTTCATCCACAAATTTAATTTTTTTTCTTTAAACATTTTAAAGACATAACCAAATCGACCAAGGAACTAGTTGATCGATTCATCAATTGGACCAACAAGTTAGACTGATTGTGATAACATCGATCCAAACAATACCAAAAGTTCTCGTTAGGGCATATTAATTAATGTGTTTATTGCTCTAAAGTTCGGCAACTGTTATGCCAACGAAAGTTATTTCGACACGTGCTGCTATAAAGTCCCCACAATCAAAAAACACAAGAAGATACATGGTTCGGCAAGGTACCTACCTATATGGAAGATAGGATATTAAAATCCACTATTCAACAATATGGATTCGAGTACAACCATACTCTCACTCTCTCTCAAATTCCAAACTCCACAAATTACAAGATTGACTTAGATCCTATATGGTTGAGCTCTTTACTCTCGTGTATTTTCTCTCACAATCGTTTGTATCACAAAGAACAAGACTCTCTCACACTTTAACCTAATTTAGGAGCTCTTAACTTTGCATGTCTCTTCCCTTGATCACAAACCCACAAAGAACTAGATTCTCTCATGCTTAATCTCATTGAGAAAGCTCTCAACAATGTGTCGAAGTTCATCATGTTGAACACTAACCCTATAGACTACAAGACTCTCTCATGCTCAACTTGGCTGAGAATCTCTCTATTTTCCTTTCAAGTGTCTTTGGTTTTCCTTACTCTTCTCTCTAACCTTTATTGCCTGTAAAGAGATTACTTTATAACGATCCTAACCTTTTAGGTTGGCAACCCAAATTAGAAACAAACTTAAACTCTCAATTGGAAAACTAAAACAAATAGGAAACTGCATATACAAAATGGATTGGTTCATTTGTTGTTTGCTAGGGAATGGACTGGTTCGATTCCAATTTGGACCGGTCCATTTATTATTGACATGTTTTGAGTCTGCAAAAGCAACACTGATCAGCCTAAGTCTTGGACTGACCGATCCAAAGTCTCCAAAACTCCAAAATTTTCAAAGAAACCTGCATGAATTATTGATGGATGATCCATTATATTGATCGGTTGTCCAACTCTAATCATGATTAGAGGGATCATCCCATAAATGCATGGATCAATAATCCAAACTTGAATGCAAGACATATTTCTCAACAATCTCCGGCTAATATTCTCCTAAACCCATCTCACAACAATCTCCACTTTAGCAAGTATTCTCTTAAGACTTCCTGAAGACCACTTGTAGATGCTATCAAAATCCAAGCCATCTCACAACAACAACTCCATTGAATGCTATCAAAATCCAAGCCATCTCACAACAGCAACTCTATTGAATTAACCAGGCAAGTAGAAGATAAGTTATGTTTAGGGGAACACTCTGTGATTCCAAATTTTTTTCTACTTGTTAAGACTTGTGAAGGGCGTTGATAAAGAAGGCGATGAGTGTGAGGTAAGGAAGATTATGGTTGTTACGTGCTTCGTGATGGACATTAATAAGATGGAGATGATGGATATTGAAAATAGTGGTTTATCTTATTAAAATAATGCAATATGTCTTTAAAAGATGAATCCTAATGTATTTCTAATCAATTTAAGTCTACCATTTTTCTCCCCATATTGACTCTCGTTAAAAAGGAAAGGTTACAATGTAGAGATTGTAGTGTTGGGGGTTGAGATGGTTAAGGTCATGGTGGTGATTGAAGTGGAAAAAAATCCCCACCGATCATAAATGTTATATTTTGAGCATTAAGTAAGCTACTTTAGCATAATTTATATATAGGTCTCACAAGTCCTTTTAGGTGGGCCCATATTGGAATACATTCATCTCATGAAAGAGATTAATGTGTTGTATTAATAAACTCAAAATATTGATGTTTTGAATGAGAAATTGTAGTGGATAATCACCTACTTAAAAATGGTTGAAGATGGTAATCATCATTGTCTCACATTGGAAAAATAGTGGAAAGCTAGTGTGTTGATATACTCTTACCCTGGACCTATGGGTTGGGCTCCAAGGGGTACCAAAGTTTTGTGAGGGGAGAGGACTTACCCAAACTTGGGCTTGATCCAAACCACACACGCATCTGTCCCCACCGAACCTGCTGGGGTGGGGTGGGGCCATCTAGACCGACCCATTATCTTTTTGGACCAAGTCTGATTGCCATGTGAAGAGTCATGTCTGTCCATAATTTCTGAAGAGTTGCATCTCTGCAGGAGGGTTACGTCTGTTCGGAAATAGCTGAAGGGTTGCACCTCTTCTGGAGAGTTGTGTCTGGTGCCTTTCTGCACTTCACGAAAAGGCACCAGTGAGTGTATAAATAGGACAAAGTCATAAGCCATTTCATTCATTTCATTTCATAGCATTTTCATCATACTATCATTGAAAGAGAAATCTGTCTTAAGAACAAAGTGTCCACAACTTGACTTGATCAGTCTCTACTTTAATCAATTTCTGCTGCGAGTTTACTTTAGTTTTCTGGACAACTTGTAAGTCATTTATTTAATTGCAATTATTGTATATATATTCTGTGTTAGTCTTCTTCATCTTTTAGGTATATAATTCTGTAAATTACAGAATTAATATACATTTTGTTTTGTTCTTTTAATTTGATTATTTTGTTATTTAACACAATATTATCAAATTCTAGATAATCCAAATTCCAAATTCAAATTTTCCAACAATAAATTAAATTAGTACAAGCACCAATCATTGAACAATATGTACTGGCACTAACTTTTTAAGACTAGGTTTTTTTTTTTCTTCAAACCATATAAATGTACCCTTACTTGAAATTCTCTATTTTTTTTAAGAGAAATTCTCTAATATTAATCAATGGGTGTTGGTATATTTTTATATGTTTAAACTCTAAATCTTTTTTCTAAAAGGAGGAATATATACGGCTAGACTAATAAATCATTACCCACCACCCAATGATTTATAAAGATTTGTTAGAGGTGAGATTATATGTTAGTTTATCTCAAAAGTGGAATTTATTTGAAAATCTCATAGAGTACTAAAAAATGTTTTTTTTTTTATCTCCGTTAAGTAGCACATATGTCTCATGTGAGTGTCCGAAAATTTCATCCAATAAAATGGAAGAGTATTTGAGCCTTGCCTAATTAATTTCAACCGTTGCTCTATTAGATTGATGATGTGTCGTTAGTAGATGTAAAGTACGAGATGTTCAATGCTTTAACACTATGTAGAGGATCCATGCCCTTTTTACTGTCCTCAATTCCCCCTCTCTCCCCAATTTGCACTTCTGGTTTGCGTCTATAAAACGCCTACAAAACCCCTCCTACCCCTGCCAGTACCACCAGCCTGCCTCCGCTCACATCTCTCTCTCACTCTTGAATACTCTCTTTCTCTCTCTCTCTAGCGATGGCGAGCACCGATCCGGAGCACAGAGAAGACGAGGAGGCCGCTGCCGGCGAAGATGAAGACACTGGAGCACAGGTCGCCCCCATCGTTAAGCTTGAAGAGGTTGCAGTCACCACCGGTGAAGAAGACGAAGACGCCATCCTCGATCTGTATATCTCTCACTTAGAAAATTTCTATGGTTTTGTAATCTGTTTCGTTTGGTTTCTGAGAAAATCGTAGGAAAAGAAAACTTGGAATCTTACGCCGGCCATTTAGACCATTAACATATTACGAAAGTCTGAAATTTCGTTTGTTTTCCTTGCGATTTCTAAGTAAATAAACGGATTGTTAGGGTTCACGGGTGATTGATACTCGCTTTGTGAGTATTTGCAGGAAATCGAAGCTTTACCGATTTGATAAGGAAGGTAATCAGTGGAAGGAGAGAGGTGCTGGGACAGTGAAGCTTTTAAAGCACAAGGAAACGGGGAAGGTTCGGCTTGTTATGCGCCAATCTAAGACTCTCAAGATCTGCGCCAA
>JAESVK010000911.1:402578-441606 GCA_017140935.1 Hamamelis virginiana | reverse complement strand
AAAGCAAATGACCTAGTTTCAATTCTTTGATGACAAATAGGAAAAAAATATATATATTGGGAATAGGTAATTTTTTTTAAAAAGAAATATGTTCAATGTCCCACAATTTACAAAAAAAAATAAAATAAAATGATATGCCCTTTTTGTTTTGGGAGGGAGAGGGGTGAGACAATGGTTAAATGTTAATGGATTAACATAAAATCAGGTTTTCAATCTAGGCTTTAGGTATGACACTGTCAATACTTTTTTTACTTAGTCTAGGGTTACTTTTAAAGAGAAGAATTGCAAAAAAAAAAAAAAAAAAAAAAATTATCTACAGACATAGATTATGAAAAAATGGATTATAGAGGAAGCTTTAGTTCATCTCATCTCTCCATGGAGTGGCCTATTACATTATAAATGTTAATCAAACCTTAAATTAAACTTAAACATGCATTGCATATGCATAATGGTACTTGGTCCATCATTCTATATGAATTTAAAAGCTACCGCTTTACACATTACATTTGCATGAGGAATTAGTAGGTATGAGTTAGGAGTAAAGTGGGAAGCTCGGTGAAGTAGGGTGCTTACATATTGTGCTCACGGTTGACTCAATTGGCAACTCAGTTTCAAACAGGTTCTCTGAAGATAACTGAGGATAAACTTGAATTTATATATATATATATATATATATATATAAATGATCCATTGGGATTCAGATCTCATTTGGATAAATACGGTCCACTCCTCATTGAAATAGTTGGGACATGTATTTTGAAAAATCGACCGTTGGATTAGATACTCCTGTTACATATGTCATGTCTGCCAAAATTCACAGTGATCCAACGATTGGTTCATGAGAAAACTATCTGTGAAAAAAACTGACACTTAAAGAACGATAAAATATTAGTTTTTTTCACAGTCAATTTTCTCATAAATATATATGTAATGCAATTACGTAATTTTGTGTAAGCTGATCCATTTAGGGTCAATTGCAAAATAAATTTAAAAAAATCGACTATTGGAATCTTTTATAAATACTGTCGCTTTTCCAAATTTTTAGCATCTCAAGAAATACTGTATAGTTTAAAGACAAAATAAATTTTATGAAAATGTGCATACTTTATGCTAAGGTTTTGTCATATTATATAGAAACCTAACACAAATGCATTTCTTATTTGTCCTCTTTATGGCTTATGAAATGTGAAATGACAACCGCATTTCATCTGCATGCACGTGCTTCAAATTTTATAATTTTTTCATTATTATCCAATATTACGCCTGCAAAAATATAATTAGTATGAATTGTGAGAGGTGAGCTTAGTATGATGCTGAACTTATAAATAGCCATCACTTTAAAAAAGAATTTGAAATGGAAGATATTAATTTAAAACTGGTGTTTTTTTTTAAGTTTGTAAGGAAAAAAAAGGACTTTTAAATTAGAAAGTAGGGAGTAGGGACCCTTCTTAGTTCTTAATAATATAATGCAAAGCTGTAGATACATCCCTTAAGATACATAAAACCATAATTAAACTTATACACACAACACAGTAGTACAGTACACACCTTCAAGAGAGAGAGACAGAGCATTGAATGCATTCCACAACTTCTTTGGACACACACAGCGCTTGCCTCTTTACTACTTAATGCTGTTTACTCCCTACATTCTCTACTTCTAGCTCTTTATATTCAATCTCAAGTCTTCTTCCCATTCCACTTACCCCACACACACATCTCTCTCTCTCTCTCTCTCTCTCTCTCTGAGCCATGAACCCACGAGCATCAGTGGAATCTGTAGAAGAAGGAATTACTCAGCAGGTTCTCTCTCAGCTTACCTGTCTTTCCATTTTTGGTGTTACTTCAGATTTTCTTTGAATTTTTTTTTTCTTTTTCATTTTTAATAGTTCTGTAATCATTATTTTGTGGTCTTGTTTTCTTGGGTTGTGTTGAAAGGACTTATGAATGGTATTCATTCGTTATATTAATATTATTTTTATATGTAAGATTGAACTCTTGAAAATGTTTTTTGGGTGCAATGCTTCTCTGATTGGGATGAATAAGTTTATGGGAAAAGATATGTACACAAAATGTGCACTAACAAAATGGTGGGGATTCCCATTTTCATGTTCTCTGTGGTTTCTGGGTTTCTTTTTTTAAGATTTGGGCGGAAATGAGTGCATTGATTGGTAATGCTTCAATGGACTCCCAACACAAGAATCTCAAGCATGTCCATTTGAATTTTCTGAATTTTTTTGGCATATTGTGATTGAAACAGCTATATATCTGTTGAGTTTTGATGGAAGTTTAATATAAAAAATATGCAATAAAGTGTATCAATGACAGAGATTTAGTGGGAATTTGCTTGAATCAACTCATGAATTCCTTCTTGAGGACAAACGGTTCATCCCCTGCCGATCACAAGGCATTTCACACAGTTCAATCCCACTGAAAGCGATGAGTATATTGCCCTTTATTATCAGATTGCATTCTGCCTGAACCACCTTGAAGGACGTTCAACCATAAATAGTTGTAATTAGGCATGAATAATGCTAATGGGTCATAGCCAGATCATGAACATATAATCCCTGCAAAATTCATTTAGAAAACTGAAAAAATTGGGCCATGGTAACTTTTGTCGTAAAAGAATTAATGGTTTGTTGTACTTTTATTCTCTTTGTTATTTGGATTATTCATTTCTTCCTGATGTGGTCCACTTGGTCCTTCTTGGGTTTTCAGATGTAAGGTTTTTATGTTCTGCTCCACCTCTCTTTTAATAGATTAGTGGTGGTCTGTCCCAACCACCCCCCACCATCTGAGGTGGCTTTTCAACACAAAAAACATGCACATATAGAGAGGATAAACTAATGCCAATTGAAATAGCTTTTCTGTACTTTTTGTTTATAATTTTAATTTTAACTTTTAAGGTATTTGGTTTAATGAATCAACAGACCATGAAGAGGGTATCTTGTTCAGCTGTGCTCACATTAGCTTATCAAAGTCTCGGAGTGGTTTATGGTGATCTTAGTACCTCCCCTCTCTATGTTTACAAGACCACTTTCTCTGGGAAGCTGAGCCTCCATGAGAATGATGAAGAGATTTATGGGGTGCTTTCCTTTATCTTCTGGACATTTACTCTCATTGCTCTTTTCAAATACATCTTCATAGTCATGTCAGCTGATGACAATGGTGAAGGTACAGCTTCGTTCTTGCCTGCATAAACTTACTGGTTACTTCATATAAATGACAAGGTTGAGCTTGTAGCTTAAAAGATTGACACCATGTGCCTCAGCTTCTGGTTTGCTTTTCAATTTGACCCACCAATGAAAATTCTATTTGATATAAACATGTTGAGAAGCAAATAAAAGAATGTTTACTCTCATCAATGATCGGAAAAGTTTCACTTTTGGCTCCAAATCACAGCTTACTGTTGCATGTACTGAGAGGCATGCCTGTCACTCTGCTGGAAAAGCAAAGCAATGGAATCACTATAAAGTCCTCTCTCTCTCTCTCTCTCTCTCTCTCTCTCTCTCTCTCTCTCCTTGTAATGATGAGCATGACAAACTATCAAAATGGGACACCAGAGTTGACTTCAGCCCTATTTGCTATAGATTACAATCCTTAAACAATTGACTCAAGAACTAGGGTGTTGCTGATAACTTTTTGGAAGATTATTCTTCTTGCATATTGTGCATTTCTCTCAGTAGGAAATTGTAAATTGTGTCAAAAGAGTTATTATTTTGAAGACCAACTACTGCAGATTGGATAAAGAAGACAATGTAGTTGCCAAACTTTCACTTATTGTGCAGGTGGTACCTTTGCATTATACTCCCTACTCTGCCGACATGCCAGACTTAGTGTTCTGCCTAATCAACAAGCTGCAGATGAGAAGTTGTCCGCATATGTGATGGAAGGATCAGCAGATACATGGCAGAGTTCTGCTCTGAAGTCGTTATTCGAAAAGCACCCAAAAATTCGTAAGGGGCTATTGGTTTATGTTCTGCTGGGAACCTGTATGGCAATTGGTGATGGTATACTCACTCCTGCAATCTCAGGTAGCCAGATATTTAGTAGTGTCTCTAGTAGTGTGAAACTTGTAGAGTCTAAATTCTCTTTCACCCAGATCCTTGAAATTCCCATCATAGCTCATGTCAACACCACCAGTATCAATTATGGAACTAAGTATTGGATCCTTCTGCATTTGCATGTTTTTGGTGCTTCTATGGATTTATTAATATGTCCAAGTACCTGCACTTAAACGTGTCCGACTCCTAAACACATACCTGCACCGAAACCTATGTAATGTATCCACATACAGAAGAACTGACTGGATATGCTCTTCATTTATGCGATTTGTTTAGTTTCAACACTTGTTAAAAGCAGAAAAATGAGGGTTGGTCATGGATATATTTTAGATTGGATAGGATAGGATAAGAACTCAAATTAGATTTTAGATGTAGTAGATTTTTTCAAAATACTGTAAAATAGATTAGTCTATAAAAGTTCCCTGTTTGGTGATTTTGTTTTTAAAAGCATTACATATATAGATATGGAGAAAGCCAAGCCCATAAATTAAATTATAATGGTTAGAGATTATTTTAACTAAATTTTGGATTTGACATGGAGGCATTGGCATAAACTTTGTCTTTTTGTGGGTTTCAATCCCTTTGAACTCCAATAATTCATATCCTGCATTCTTAAGGGTAAGTGGTTATCAATACTTTTTGCACTATCAAAAATATATAAAATAATTTTTTATTTCACTTTTTTGCTTTTAGAAGTCCAAAAACAAGAAATGGTAGCTTATCCAAATGAACCCTAATATCTTCTTTTGTTCAATTTTCATTTTATCTAACCAGCCCATTTAAAAGATTCAATTCGAAGTTAAAAGGATATCTGATGGGTCTTTCAGTCTCAGTTATGCTTCCCTTCTAGTTTGGTTTTTTAGAAAAGTTCTCTTTTCTGAATAGGAACTCATAAATCATCTTAAGAGATTTGCATGGATTTCTTTTTCAGTTCTTTCAGCAGTTTCAGGCGTTAAACTGAAAATCAGAGAACTTCATGAGAGTAAGGCCAGCTTCATTCACTACTGATAAAAAATACTTCACCGCTGAATACCATCATCTTCTGAAAAATCTATCTCTGATTTCTTTTTTCTCAGGTTATGTAGTTGCTATCTCATGCGTCATTTTAGTGGGGCTTTTCTCCCTTCAACATCATGGAACACACAGAGTTGCTTTCGTGTTTGCTCCAATTGTCACAGCATGGCTTCTGTGTATTAGCGGCATTGGGATATATAACATAATCTGGTGGAATCCACATATTTTTCGTGCACTTTCTCCAGTTTACATGTTGAAATTCCTTAGAAGCACGGGCATTGAAGGATGGGTGTCATTAGGAGGAGTGGTTCTCTCAATCACAGGTACTTCTTTCACACTTCCGATACGGTCATAGTGGTATACTTGCTGCTATACAGAGCTACTGGAAACCTGTTTCCCTCGGAATACTGTCTCAGGTGTGGAGACGATGTTTGCTGATTTGGGCCATTTCTCTCCTCTCTCAATTAAGGTAAATATGCACTTTAATCAACGTATACAACATCAATACCTTACAAAAATATTTCAAGGAAAACTTCATTAATAGCTCTATCTTATTTTTAATCCTCATGTTGTAACGCTTGGTATACATATCTCAGATTGCCTTCACATTTTTAGTATATCCCTCTTTGATTCTTGCATATATGGGTGAGGCTGCTTTCCTTTCTAGGCACCATGAAGATATACAAAGAAGCTTCTATAAGGCTATACCAGGCAAGAAGTTATCGAAATATCCAAAATGATTATATTTAATTCTGTCATTCAGTTATATTAATGCCATTATCTGATCATGCAGAAGCTGTATTTTGGCCAGTGTTCATAGTGGCCACTTTTGCAGCAGTGGTGGGAAGTCAAGCTGCAATATCGGCTACATTCTCCATTGTAAGCCAGTGCTGTGCATTGAATTGCTTTCCTCGTGTGAAAATAGTTCATACTTCAAGTAAAATTTACGGCCAGATATACATTCCAGAGGTCAATTGGATGTTAATGTTCCTCTGTTTAGCTGTGACAATTGGACTAAGAGACACAAACATGATTGGCCATGCTTATGGTATGGATCTAAACCATTGATTAAAAGTACAAAATTCTCTATTTCATCTATTGGGCCATTTGTGAATGAACTTTGTTTTACTGGATTTGTAGGGCTGGCAGTCACTACCGTCATGTTTGTGACAACTTGCTTGATGGCAATGGTAATGATAATCGTCTGGAAACAAAAGACAACTATTACCGTTGCATTTTTAGTGCTTTTTGGATCAATGGAACTGCTTTACATCTCGGCATCCTTTTGCAAGGTCCCAAAAGGTGGATGGATTCCGCTTGTTCTCTCTTTGATCTTTATGGCTGTAATGTATATATGGAACTATGGAACAATGAAGAAACACCAATTTGATATGGAGAATAAAGTTTCAATGAATAGGATAATATCTTCAGGGCCTAGCCTTGGTATGGTCCGGGTCCCTGGGATTGGACTTGTTTACACTAATCTGGTAACAGGGGTCCCAGCCGTTTTTGGACATTTTGTGACAAACTTGCCTGCTTTCCATCAAGTGCTAGTTTTTGTATGTGTGAAATCTGTTCAAGTTCCATATGTAAGCGAAACGGAACGGTTCCTCATAAGCAGGGTGGGCCCAAAAGAGTACGGCATGTTTCGGTGCATTGTCAGGTATGGTTACAAGAATCTGCAACAGGAAAACTATGACTTCGAGAACAAATTGATATCTGGAATCATACAATTTGTAGAAACAGAGGAAGAAACTGAATTGAGACCAATGGCTAAACCATCTACAGAGTTTGGAGACTCAGACTTTGAAGAGAACATGGTGCAGACTTCACATGATATTCAAGTGATGAAATCTGGGATTGAACATTTGGAAAATTCTCCTCTTGAAGATGAATCGTTGCAGATTTTGAAAGCTAGGGAATTTGGTATTGCTTATATTCTTGGGCATTCTCATGCAAAGGCAAAGAAATCATCTTCCATTTTCAAGAAATTTGCTATCAATATTGTATATGCTTTTCTAAGCAAAAATTGTAGGCAAGCTGATGCTGTTCTGAACGTGCCTCACGCTTCTTTACTGGAGGTTGGTATGATTTACTACGTCTAACTTGTTTGGGAAGACAGAAAATTACCCACCACAAGAAGATCCTGCTCATTCGAAAAAGCCTGGCCTTAACAGTAACTAGGAATACTAACTGCAAAAGTGCAAAGTAGTGCACAATCAAGACAAGCGGCCTGAAGTTGAGGAACTCTTCTGCATTTCCATCAAGATCGGAAAAAAAAAAAAAAATTCGTTGTTGAACTTCTGGTTTGTGTGCTGCAGCTTGCTATCTGTGGATGTAAATTGTTTTTCATTTTTTAATGATTAAACATCATATAGCAGAATTTTCTTTTCTCCAAAATTGTGAATTCTGATTTTCCATCCTTAAGTGTTGGTTCTTTGACTTCTGTTTGTACCTCAGAAAGAGCCAAGAAATAAGGAAAATGGTCCAAGACTTATAAAAAAGGCAAATAAGTATTTATAAAAAACAAATCCAAATGGTCACCAGTAATTTCAAGCATTTTCTTTTCCTTTTCCCGAGACTGAAAGCTTTAGAGTGTCATGGATCATATTATCAAACGGAAAATGCTTTCCTCTAGCGAGCTAGGATCTTACCAGAAGTGAATTTAAAGCATCAGCAATATAATTCAACTGGACTTCATTAGCCAGCTAAGTTTGAGTTTAGATTAAAAGAATTAAGCATAGTGTTATTTGGTTTGACAAATGATGCAAATATGCATACCTTATAGTTATATTTAAATTTACATGTTCGGTATGTAAATTTATCTCTTTCGTATATATAAATTTACATGTTTGGTATGTTTACCTATTTGGCACATGTACACGAGTTAGGTACCTGTAGTTGTTACAAGTACAAATTAACTTAAGCTCTAAATGCCTATATTTTGTACCTACAAAATGTCCGTTTCATAAACCCCAAAAAGAGTGGTACCTTTTTTCATATCAAAATGGATTTTAAAGCCACATATAAATTTTCTTCCATTGATGTAGGAACATCATAAACCTAAAAATGAATGGTTCGGTCACATCCTAAACGTTTTGTATATATCAAAAAACTGATTTTTAAATAAGAACTTTTGAGTATAGCATGCATATACTGGGGGTTATGGGTTAAGTTCCCTATTCAAAATCAAAATTGTAGTAGCTCATGCTCGGGTTCGAGGCTTTACAAGGTCATTTGCTACATTTGTGATTACACTTGCCTACAAACTACGTAAAAACATTCTATAGAGTTTCTTAGTAGCATAATACCTAAAAAAAAAAAAAAAAAGGGAAACAAATTAGAGGGAACAAAACGAGTAGCACTGAAACAGTGAAACATATGAGGTGCAAATGGAAAGAATCACCAAAAGCTATAAACAAGTCCTGTCGAGTTGTATAATAGTCCCGATGTAGGCAACATATGCTTATATATCTTATGTAAGCGTTAAATTCATAAATAATATTTCTTGAACGCATATTTTAAAAAATTAATCGATGAATTAGATATTGAATGCTATATATATATACCAAAAATCACGGTGATTCAAATCTCCAATCACAATACGCCGACGTTTTGCTAAACCTTGTAGCCCACAACATTCCATTATTGAATTCACCAATCAGATTCAAATGGGTATTCCCCAAGAAACACCCAACTGGATTCACGAGTCTAACGCCTAAACCACTCAGTAAACCATCTTTATATATAGATCCACAATCCAATCCCTTCATTCACTCACATTCCAAAGATCCATTTTTCTCTCCCATTTTCTTCACCAAGAAAATCCCCCCCCTCCTCCAAATTTTCTCTCTTCACTGTCAATTTCCATTCTCTGCTATTTCATCATATATGGACACTGATATTGGTTCCATGCACTCATGCAAACCTACCAACAACAACGTGGGTTGTCCTCCAAACAGCACCGTTTCAACCGTCCAAGACCCACACTCTCCGTCCATTATTGCTCCTGCAGATGCCACATTGGGTCGCCACCTGGCTCACCGGCTTGTTCAGATCGGCGTCAGCGATGTCTTCACTGTTCCCGGCGACTTTAATCTTACCCTTCTCGATCACCTCATTGCCGAGCCTGGGCTCAATAATATTGGGTGCTGTAATGAGCTTAACGCCGGCTATGCTGCTGATGGGTATGCGAGGTCTCGTGGCGTCGGCGCGTGTGCTGTCACATTCACCGTTGGTGGCCTGAGCATTCTTAATGCTATCGCCGGTGCTTATAGTGAGAATCTTCCAATTATTTGTATAGTTGGTGGCCCAAATTCAAATGATTATGGGACTAATAGAATTATTCATCATACTATTGGATTGCCGGATTTTAGCCAAGAACTCCGGTGCTTTCAGACTGTTACATGCTTTCAGGTAAGCACAAATATAATCTGATCATGGAATATAGAAAAATAGAAGGTAACAGTACGTCCATATATTATTAAGTCCATTCTATTTACCAATTATTTGATGTGGACTACTTTTTGTAATAACACAGTCTCTGTCATGCACTCTGGACTGAAAGTAAATTTGTTGAATTGATCAAAACGCAATTAAGAAGGGTTTTTCTTTGAAATATTTGAATTGATGCAATATATTTACTGGATTTTAAGGGATATATCATATATGATTTGCTGATTGTATTCTGTGTTGTTATATATGTTGCAGGCTGTGGTAACTAACTTGGAAAACGCTCATGAACTCATTGATGAAGCCATTTCTACAGCTCTGAAAGAAAGTAAACCTGTCTATATTAGTGTTAGCTGTAATTTGCCTGGCATCCCTCATCCAACATTTAGTCGAGAACCCATCCCTTTCGCTCTCTCGCCCAGGTATTGCTAGCTTCTTCACTTCTCAATGATTTCCTCGACACTTTCCTAAAGGTGTTGTCGCAATATCAGACACCACACTTCTACGTTGTATTTCCGGCCAACATGATACTTATAAGTCCTTTTATTTTTTCGGAACTATTCTATTTTCTTTGCGACCAATTCAACTATAATTTCAAAAAAGCAAATGCTATATATTTCAAAAAGATGTTTCAAATGAATCTAAGCCCGAGATCATTCTCCACATCATTTGGGACACATTTTTTTGATAATTTTTATGAGGTTTAATTTAGCATTCTCCTTTTCAAAAATTATATAAAATCATGATGAGTATAATTGTATGTAGAAAAATATAAATCCTTTTAGTATTCCCGCCGTATCTCATATCCTAAATCTCTAGAGATTATTGTGTTTCGTATCCAGTCATAACTATATCGCATGTCTGTGTCCATACTGATGATCTGTAGTCTATCTTTTATCAATCATAATATGGTTTATGACAAGAATTTAAATTCTGGGTTTCACTTGAATTTCATAATACAGAATAAGTAACAAGATGGGGCTAGAAGCTGCAGTAGAGGCAGCAGCAGCCTTCTTGAACAAGGCAGTGAAGCCAGTTCTAGTAGGTGGCCCAAAACTACGAGTTTCAATGGCCTACAAAGCCTTTGTGGAACTAGCCGATGCTTGCGGTTACGCCATGGCCGTGATGCCATCGGCAAAAGGGATGGTGCCAGAGCACCACCCCCGCTTCATCGGAACATACTGGGGAGCTGTGAGCACAGCCTTCTGTGCTGAGATTGTTGAATCTGCAGATGCCTACTTGTTTGCCGGCCCAATTTTTAACGATTACAGCTCCGTCGGCTACTCCCTCCTCCTCAAGAAGGAGAAGGCGATCATGGTGCAGCCGGATCGAGTCGTGGTGGCTAATGGCCTTTCTTTCGGCTGTGTTCTGATGAAGGACTTTCTCTCCGCTCTTGCTAAGAAGCTTAAATGCAATACAACTGCTTATGAAAACTACCACCGCATCCATGTTCCTGAAGGACTTCCTCTTAAACGTGAGCCTAATGAGGCTTTGAGGGTTAATATTCTTTTCCACCATATTCAGAAGATGCTTTCTGATGAGACAGCTGTGATCGCGGAGACCGGAGATTCCTGGTTTAATTGTCAGAAACTAAAATTGCCCCAAGGATGCAGGTACATTATTAAAGAGCAATTCACAATGAAATTCTAACTTTTCCCAAAAAAACTTATCCCAAAAGCTTATTCCAAATTATGCTAGGTATGATACAACTCTTCTTTTTTTTAGCAAATTCGGGTTATAATTCGTTGGGGATGTTTTTTGGGATATTTAGGCACATTATATAATATTGGCTACATCATTTGGAATATATTTTTTGGGACAATATTTTTGAAACATAAAGCATTTTTCGAAATATATTAGAGAAGTTTTGTATATATTGATTAATATTTATATGTATATATATTTGAGAGAGAGAACAAATTAAAAGTTGGTGTTGCAGGTATGAATTCCAGATGCAGTATGGTTCGATTGGGTGGTCAGTTGGTGCGACCCTTGGCTATGCGCAGGCAGTACCGGAGAAGCGAGTGATTACTTGCATTGGTGATGGGAGCTTCCAAGTATATATTTTCCTCGAAATCTTGATGAAATTTTTTCGGTTTTGGAGTTTTGAATGTATATGAGAAGTGAAATTCAACTCTTCAAATTTGCAGGTGACTGCACAAGATGTGTCAACAATGCTGCGATGTGGGCAAAGGACCATTATCTTCCTAATAAACAATGGTGGATACACCATTGAAGTTGAAATCCATGATGGGCCTTATAATGTAATCAAGAACTGGAACTACACTGGGTTGGTGGATGCAATTCACAATGGCGAAGGCAATTGCTGGACAACAAAGGTAAAATGCGAGGAGGAGCTAGTGAAAGCAATTGAAACAGCAACAGAGGAAAAGAAAGATTGTTTCTGCTTCATAGAAGTGATTGTTCACAAGGACGATACATCCAAAGAGCTGCTTGAATGGGGGTCCAGAGTCTCTGCTGCCAATAGCCGCCAGCCCAATCCTCAGTAGATTTTGTTTTTCTGCGGCTCGTCAAACTAATAAATGTTTTCTTGACAGTGTGTTTGTAGCTTCTTTTTTGGTTTTTTGTAGTCCGATTGAATTGATGAGTCTTAATTTCTGCTTCATTCCTAATTTCTTCCTTATATGCATGTCTTCAACTCTTGTATGTTCTGCTGAATGGGACTGAGCTCTGAGTCATCATATTTCACTTTGAATTTGACAACTTAGAAATTAGCCCAAGGCCCAAGTAATAAGAATGCATTAGGCCCATGGATGGCTCTTTCCAATCCAAAACCCTATTTGGAAAAGTGTTTTTTTTATTTTTTTTTTGGGGGGGTGTTAAAGGATTGAAGTAGGACTTCATTAAATTAAAACAAACTAAGCAGTCACAAATAGTAGAATGAAAGAACTTGATGTGCACTACAAACTCCATAATAAGTTAATAACAAGAAAATACAAGTAAGCCATTGGGACTAGTTTAGTGGTGAGGATGTAAGGAAGAAAGAGTTAGCATTAGAATAGGTCAAGAGTTGAATCCTTCACAGGTCAAGACACCACAATCCCGCATCAATTTCAACGTTAGGGTGGTGAATCCCGTTGTCCAAAGCAAGACACAACCCATCCGAAGAGCCATGGGAGTTTAACTTGGTAAAGGGGGGATTGGGAGGAGGGATCCACTTGACAGTAACTGTGATTGAGAGATACTTGGGGGTTTAGTGAGTATCATCCGGCATGTGCCTGCATGTGCTAGGGTTTGGTGAGCTAGAACATCAGGCATGGTGATTTGGTGCTAAAAAAAAAAACAAAACAAAACAAAAGAATTCCTACAGTGGAACTTGATTTGCTAAAAGAAATAAAATCTCTCCATCATCAAGTAATAGCTTTTATTACTTAGAAATTGCTTACAAATATGCCAGTGAAATTTTTAAGTGGGTTTGCTCCAAAGATTTGAACTTGAATCTCCCCGGGGATTGTAAAAGCGGGGGAGAGGCTATTCCGCTCATGATGATTGAAAAAAATAAAAAATAATAATAATCTAAAAGTCTCAATTTAAGTTTTTTTTACCCAAAAATCCAAACTCCTCCAAAAACTGATGTATTTCATCTTTGAAAACTGATACATTTCGCATCAGTTTTATATTAAAAAAAAAAAAAAAACACTCTAGTTTTCTAAAACAAACCACATCCGATCAGTTTTCTATAAATGTATGAATTTCTGCAAAATCAAAAAATAAACTAATGCATTTCTATTTAAACTGGTGGGTTCTTATAAAACTAAAGCATGCCTATGAATATTGATGCATTTTCACATCATTTAAAAAAAAAAAAAAAAAATCAATAAAATAAAAAAAAAAAAACACCTCCTTCAAATATATCAGTTTCGTGCAAATGCATCAGTTTCTTTAAAACCAAAAAACAAACGGATGCATTTCTTATTAAACTTATGGGTTCTTTTGAAAGAGGTGCCCCTATGAATACTAATGCATTTTCGCATCAGTTTTATAATAAATAAATACATTAGCCTTTTTTATATTAAAAAAAAAAAAAAAAAGCACCTTCGAAAATAAGTTTTATAATAAATGCATTAGTTTGTATGTAAAAATAAATAAACAACGAGAGCACACCTCCTAAACTAATCTTATTTGTTGATGAAAATCAACTGTAGAGGAAAACCCATAGTCAAACTTAGAATCGCAGCCGAAGTTGCCAAAGAATGATTTTTAACATCATATTTTATTGACTTTGAAACAATCATTAAAATTATTTAATAAGAAACCATAAAGCTATACAACCTTGCGCACGTGGCATGCAAGGTGGGTTTCAAACTGGGTTGAACAAATCGAGATCGGCGTCTAATATTCACATAATATTTCATATAATTTTATTAACTAATCTATCATTATGAATTAATTAAATAGATAATTGACCTAAAGTCCTATTTTAAAAGTATTTATTGGCTAAAGTCCACCTAAACATTTTTTCCTTTGAAAAGTCCCAATTTAAAAGATTTTACTGTCTAAGGTCCTAATCTTTAAAATTTTATATATTTTATGACATTATTACCCCTTCCCTCACACACCTCTCTGATATGAGAACAGAGGAGAACCCCGCTGATGGCCGGCGTCTGATGGAGAACAACGACGAGATTGATCTTCATCGGCGGCGAGATTTCTTCCGATCTACTGGTTTCTTGCTTGATGATGCAGTTTTTGCTAGCTCTAATGTAGATTTAGGGAGTGCTTATATTCTTTCTCGGATCTATTCTCTCTCGCGCTGGATCGGGGTCTGGTTTGACTTTTGGTTTCTCCTTTTCTCTCAAGTTTTTCTTGATGGTGTTGCGAGATGTTGCAGATTCAAATCTAGGATCGGATTTCCATTTCTGTAGCTCGGCGTTCTGCTGATCTGCGCAGAAATCTTCCATAACTTGCTCCCAGGAAAGGGTTTCGAGTGCTCCATGCTGGTTCGAGTGCTTCTTTGCACATTCTTGTTGTTATGTTTTAATCCGACCTGCTACAGTTACTGTTGATGGTTATATGCAGATCTGGGTTTGCCGATTTGGGTTTTGGCTACTGTTGATGGTTACTGTTGATGGTTATATGCAGATCTGCTACAGTTTCTTTTCTTCTGATGCTTCAGTTCTCATATTCGTGGGGTTTTGGCTCTCGGCTTGTGATTTTTTTTTTTGTTTCCGTTTGCTAGGAAAATGTAAGGAAAAAAAAGATGTTAATTAACTTTTTGTTTGGTTGATTGGAAAATGTAGGAAAACTCCATTAATTGGATTGTAAGAAAAAAAAAAAGTTTTTTTTAAATTAATTTTTTGTTTGGTTGATTGGAAAATATAAGAAAAAGAAAGATTTTTTTTTTTTTTTTTTGCGTAGTGACCTACATTTTCCTGCGTAGTGACCTGCATTTTTCGGCGTAGCGACCTGCGTTGGCGTAGTGACCTGCGTTTCCGGCGTAGGAAACTAACGCTGGTCACCACAGGGTGTGACGTAGTGAACCGAGGTTTGGGGATGTAGGTGACATTGAATGTAATTAGGAAGGATGGGTATTTTTGTCCAATTCATACCAAAATGACTTTTGGAAAGAAAACTCTTTTGAGAGTACTTTTGGCATTAAAATCTTCTAAATGAGGACCGTTAGCCAAATTCCTCTTAATTAAATCAATTCAAGATACCGAAAATTATCATCACAAATGAATGAAATCAAAAAAATGGCAACACTTCATAACTTTTTAGAAATTGATCCTATAAAACTCATGATGAAATTGTAGTTTCAATATCATGTAAATTATTTATTTGAATTATAGAAAATACTAGGGACGTGTTTAGTTTGTGAAAAATTTTATAATTTTTATTTTTTGTAAAAAATTTTTAAAAACAGTTTTTATTTTCAAATTTCAAATTTTAGAAAATGTGTTTACTTTGCAAAAATTAAAACTGTTTTCAAAATCTAAAAATAGGGTAAATGCATTTACTAAAACTATATATTATCTCTATATATTTTATTATTTTTAATTTTTGGCACAATATAATCCTTGTTTTCAGTTTTCGTGAAAATACAAAAAATATTTTTTTGATGTTTTTACATTTTCTTAAAAACTAAATTCATTTTCTTGAAAATAGTTTTCATTTTTTACAAATAAACGCCTTTTTTAAGCCGCTTTCTATTTTTATTGAAAAAAAAAATAAAAATTACGAAAATTTTTAATAAGGAAAGAGGCCCTAAACATCCCAAAAATTTACTCCAAAAGTACATCTAATTACTCCAAAAGTACATCTCAAATAATGTGGCAAATGATCCTATCTTTTTATTTTTAGGACACTCCTCTTGATAATAAATTAAGGATTTAATTTCATTTGAAACATTTTTTGGGAAGAAAATTTTGGGATGTATAACATTGCTATTATGTGCTATGAAAATTATGGCATTGCTCATTATGTGCTTGTGTTATTACTCAAAGCCCAATAAAGTAAAATACTATATTTTATGTGCTATCAAAATCATTATCATTATTAAGATTATTAATAGCGAAATTACAAATAAAAAGATAGCGAGCAACTGCCTCAATAAATATCACAGCTATGAAATTAGGAAACTTTTTGTGTGGCACCAATCAACAAAACCTTTTTGCCAAATTCAAACACACAACTTCCCTTGGTCTAAGGACATATGCAAACATAATGAAATGCCCACCACAGATTTTCCATTGTCTCTAGGGCTTTACCCACCAAACATAATTAGGTCTTTCAGACACAACCCATATATGGCCATGTTATCCTTCCGCATTTAAAGTTATCAGCAAGTTGCCAACCAATCACCCCATAAGGTTCCCTTACCAACAGGAAATTAAGACTAAGAGCTAAAGTTGGCCTTGATGGGTCTGTCCGTCGGTCCATGGTCATCTTGCACATCAAGTTTAGCGCATAGAATCAGACTTTAAAAAAGAAAAAAAATTGACAAAGATATCAGGTGCTTTAGGGTACCCCCCCACCCGGGGGTTATTTGACTGATGGTTCTTCACCATAATCATGAGTTCTGGTATTCCATCTATGGTTCAACAACCACATGAAAATCAATTGGCTATATGAAATAATGTAGCAGGGACATCTATATCAAGGGCAGGGTAATTAATTATATATACACTAATAAG
Organism: Hamamelis virginiana; assembly: GCA_017140935.1. Taxonomy (NCBI): domain Eukaryota; kingdom Viridiplantae; phylum Streptophyta; class Magnoliopsida; order Saxifragales; family Hamamelidaceae; genus Hamamelis; species Hamamelis virginiana. Next base: position 424,922 of record JAESVK010000911.1, on the reverse strand, counting down.
TAAGAAGTAAAGCCTGAGAAAGTCTCCATCTTTTGCATAAAAAAAGACAAAAGGTTAAAATAGGAGAGTATCTCATGCTGGTAGGCTGTAATAATCAAAGGCTTTTCCTTTTTCTTTAATTTTCCACTGTCAGTATATTACACTTTCTTCAATTTTTTTTTTCATTCTTTTTCCCTCTTTTCCTCCTCGTTCAATTGCTTCACAAGCAAAGAATAGAAAGGGCATTTCAATGTGGTAATAAAGAACTCAGACATCAATTCATAGAGTTTAAGCTAATGGGCCTCAGAAATAAAAGCTAATTGCCCTATTGATTCCAACCAGGAAAAGAAAAATAACATATGGGCAGTTGAAATAAAACCTAATTGCCCAAATGATTCCAGCCAACAAACCAAAAAATTAGTGTTGAAATCCTACTGTCTGTCAAAAAACCAATAAATAAATAAATAAATGTATGGGCAGTTGAATAAAACCTAACTCCTGTTTGGGCAATGCTTCCTATAATCTACATGTAAAATATGGAAAAACAAATTACACGCAATCCGCTTGATGATACTAACAATATGAGCTCTAGCAAGACTTACAGGATTTATAATAGGAATTTAAACCAACAAGAGATAAAAAAAGAGTACTAGTAGCAACAATAACAATAACAATAATACAAGGATATCCCTAAGATAAATCTTACCACAGAATATAATGATACCTAACACGAGCTCCTTGGAACAGCTAGCTATACACACACACATAGGAAACTTTAATGCCAACAAGCTCAAGAAATTTCTCACCTACAATGCAACTTTATAGAAGGGCAAAATGGAAAAACACCATGTTCAACAGAACAAGACTTGCAAATGTCAAAAACATCCCTGTCCATAAAACTGTATTCTATATATTCCTAACCGCCATTACCGACATATTCAGGGTTATTTTCTTAAACATCACTCCTTAGGCTTAGGTGAGCATATCTTGCTTCGAAAGTAAGAACATGCATAAATGTGTAAAAAACCAGCGTCTCAATCTAAATCTCGTATCCTCTTGTCTTGCTTCTGCGGAAACAGAGCAAGAGAAGAGAATGCCAAAAGATGATGAGGACACTGAGATCACCTTCCTCGAGAAAGAATTTGAAGCTTCTCTGGCAAGGAATAAATCACTGGAGAAAGAAAATCAGGAACTGAAACAAGAAGTAGCCCGCCTGAAGGCACAAATAAGTTCCCTCAAAGCATACGATAGCGAGAGGAAATCTATGCTCTGGAAGAAGTTACAGAATTCCATCGACGGCAACAATACAGATGCAACTCAACAGAAACCAACAATTATTTTCAAAGTGCCAGAACAGAGTCTAGCAGCAGAAAAACTGTGTCCAATGCCAGATCTGTCAAAATCTGAAGCCAGAAAGGAAAGAGCAGGAAGGGTACCAAAAATGCCACCAAGGCCTACTTCTGCTAACCCACCTTCAATCAAGGAAGTAAATGGAAATAAGGTGCCATCAGCGCCGCCGCCGCCTCCGCCGCCGCCGCCTCCGCCGCCGCCGCCTCCGCCTCCGCCTCCACTTCCATCAAAATTGCAAGCTGGGTCGAAGTCAGTGCGTCGTGTGCCTGAAGTGATGGCGTTCTACCGTTCACTTACTAGGAGAGATGCTCACTTGGGGAACAAAACCAATCCTTTAGGAATACAAGCTGTCAAATTTTCTAAGAACATGATTGGAGAAATTGAAAACCGCTCAACTTATCTTTTGGCTGTAAGTATAACAGCAACCTATTCTTCTTATTTACTCATTCAAACACAAACTCTCTGTGCTGACACAATGAATATTAATGGACAGATAAAGTCAGATGTCGAAACAAAAGGAGAATTCATCAATTTCTTAACAAGAGAAGTGGAGACTGCAGCCTACACAGAAATGTCAGATGTGGAGGCATTTGTGAAATGGTTGGATGAGGAACTATCCTATCTGGTTGATGAAAGGGCAGTGTTGAAGCATTTCCCACAGTGGCCAGAGCGAAAAGCAGATGCATTGCGCGAAGCTGCTTTCAGCTACCGAGACCTGAAGAACCTTGAATCTGAGGTTTCATCATTCGAGGACAACCCAAAACAGCCTTTGACTGAGGCTCTAAGAAGGATGCAAGCATTACAAGACAGGCGAGCATGTACAAACTATGGTACTGTATAACTTAATACTTTCATTACATAAAACAAATTAATAACATGATCAAATCCTAAATTTGCAGATTGGAACAAAGTGTTGACAACATGGAAAGAATGAGAGAAACTGCGAGCAAGAGATACAGGGAGATGCAGATCCCTTGGAAATGGATGCAAGACACAGGAGTGACTGGTCAGGTAGGTAGCAAGTTGCTGAGCTTTACCATAAAGCATGAGGGTTCAACTGATAACAACGCCTTACCAGTTAATAAGTGACACTAAAATGTCACAAATAGAACTCATTGATATTTTTTGAAAAAATTAATAATAATTCACACAAGCTGTAGGAAAGAAACCGCGGTCCCTGTTTGACTGTGGACATAGCACAAATTTAGGGGAGTTAAGATCCACCATTGGATGAAAGGATGAACCTTACCATTGAGATCACTTGAAACAAAAGCATTGACAATTGAATTTGCCTAATCCTTTGTACTCTTCCTAGTTCACAGCATTAAACAAATGGATCAGAACAAAGTCACTGAGTAAAGTGATTGGGTTTAACTAATAATGTAATTTTGGAAGCTCTATGATCGAACCTATGCAGACCAAGTAACTGGTCAGCCCCAACTTCTTCGTGTTCATTGCTTGTGTATAGGAGCCCATGAGGAGGATGCTTCCCAATCATAGTCGCTATGAATTTCTGAATCTGCAGTTTTCTCGAGTCATATATCCTTTAGAAACCAACTTCACAATTCCACCAAAACAATCAGGAACATGACAACCTCTAACCTTGTCATTGTCTGCAGCTAAAATTAAGTTCAATGAGGCTGGCCAGAGAATACATGAAAAGAATAGCTAAAGAACTGCAGTCTGATGACTGCTCACATGACGAGGACCTTTTGCTTCGAGGTGTTCGGTTTGCTTACCGAGTACACCAGGTAGGATTGAAATTTCTACATCAGATATTTCCTTCCGCCTATTTTACTAACAATCTATCTTTCAGTTTGCAGGTGGTTTTGATGCAGATACTACACATACATTTGAAGAGCTAAGGAATGTTGGAACGGCTTGCCATACACTATAGCATGCTGTCAACAAATCACAAGGCGTATTAAATACAATTTGAAGGGTAATGGCATATTAGCAGACCACAAATGCAAAACATCTTTGTGAATTTAACTGAATTGTTGCATATTTGTGGCTGGTGAAGAATCTAGATGTATTTCTTCTATAAAACCTTTGATGACAGGGTGGGAATCTGTATACGGGATATCTAGCATTGCTAGGCTAGAATAGAACACAACTAGAGATTGCAACAGGTTTGGATAAGTATGGGGCAGGGTAACTATATTACAATGACATCGTAAGAAACTTTGCACCCATGTTTCCCTGCTGCTTACCAGATATGGGAATTCCAATACCATTACTGTGACTAAGCAGAATGAGATGAGACAAATACTGTTATTCCTTTAGAGTAAAAAAAAAAAAATTAATTCTAAGCAAGGACCTAATATATATATCACAAAAATTCAATTGGGTATGAGCCTAATTGAATATTATAGACTCTTTCCTTTTCCCTAGTATGCCCACACACCCCAACGAGTTTTACACTGGAAAAGAAAAACGATAATCTGATGATATATGTAAAAGATGAAGATGAAGGCAGCAATGTAGTGGCACCAACATGGGGCTCTGAAACTCTAATTCTACTTCTATGCATTATCTTCGCCAAGTGTGTGTATATCTTATAATATTCAATCAGGTCACAGACAGAGTGAACTGTTAACACTTTCAGAAAAATTCAATGGAAAGTATCAATCGCAGTAATATCGTAGAATCCTCAAAGAGATCTTTAGAACTCATTCGTGAACTTAAAACAAAAAACTACATTGAACTAAAAATTAAGATAGCCCAAAGCTACCAAATGTATCAAACGCCAGTAGCAGATAACAACATCACAAACTGTCGAAACATGGAAACCTAAAATCACCAACAAATAAAAACCAAATGAAATAACGAGAGACCAAAAGCAGGAACACCATGGGAAAGAGCCAGAGTGAGCTGCTGCTACTTCGATCTTTGCCTCATCTTTCGGCGCTTTCTCTTCAACCTCCTCATGCGCTTCTTCTTCCACTGATACACACCAATCAATATCAACAAACGAAGTGAGAATTGAACCAATGGAAGTCTGTGAATGAAAAATCGAATGCACAAGTAGCTGATTGCGTTTCTCGATATTTTAGAGATTAATGTAAACGGACGATGAATGTTGATTCGACAGTGATGATGTTAGGGTTCTTACCTTAGCTCTCATGGCGATAGAGTGAGAAACTCTGATACTCCTTCAAAACTCTTGTCGATCCAAAACAACTGCGGCAAATGAAGGGGAGGCCGTGTCTGGGTGATTGAAGTGGAGCTTCGTGGTACTTGTAGGAAAACCCTAGTTGTAGTTACGGGTGGGGATCAAATGCTGTGTATCTGGAGCGGATCTAGGACCCGGATCGGATTGTATAAACAAAAAATTTATTGTTTATACAAAATTGAATATATTTATAAATAAAATAAAATTACTTATCAAATAGTAGTGAAATAATGCCAAACATTATGTTTTTCTATAGGTTATATATCCATAAGTTCTCGGCATAAGCTTTCAATATCACTAGATTCTTTTCTTTTTTTTTTAATACTTAGAGTGTGTTTGTTTCAAAAAAATTTGTATTTGGGCATAAGCATCCCACTCCTATAAATTTTAAACCCATTTTAGAATTTGAATATGTAAAGTAAAGGAATCCATTTTCATTCTCATTCTGGTCTAGTCTGATCCATAATTAGAATTAAAATTAATGTATTTCTTCACAAATACCCTTTTATATATATAGATATATATAGTATATAAAAAAAAAAGTGATCGGTTTTATATACAAGGACATTGCTAAATAGAACACCAAACGTGACTTTTGAATGCTTTAATAACTTCTCTCATAAACGGGAGCCTATCTCATCCGATGAGAGAGGCTGACATTTGAGGGGTTCCTACATTTTAATTTATGAATGACTTTAACTAATTGATATTCATAATGGGTCTCATCCCTATGTGAGAAAGATGTCATTTAGGTGATCCAATTGATGACCGCCTATTATTTTGCAAATAATATATGTAATTTTTAATAATGAGATCACATTTTGCTAAATAGATACGATCATTGAATGCCCAAACAACCACTTCCCTAAGAGAGGTTCTCCTTTAAGTGGTGAGATGTTTATTTTGAGGGTCCAACTAATGATTCGCCTATTATTTTGTGAATGACTTTAATTAATTAATTAATTGATATTTAGTATAAAATCCTGTGAGAAAGAGACATCATTTGAATGATCCAATTGGTTGCCAACCTATTATTTTGTGAATGAGTATCTAATTTACGAGTTATTATCTTTTATTCAAAGTCTCATTTTTAAAAATAGTTTATAAGGGTCTGTTTATTTAGTGAAATTTTTTTAAAAATAGTTTTCATTTTCAGTTTTCAAAATTTAGAAGATGCGTTTACTTTGCAAAAATTAAAATTGCTTTCAAAATCTAAAAATAGTGTAAATGCATTTACTAAAACTATAAATTTATCTCTATATGTTTTATTATATTTATTTTTTGGTTTTACAGTTGGTCTACATATTTTTTTCTATGTTTATAAGCATTGCCACGATATAATCATTGTTTTCAGTTTTCCTGAAAATACAAAAAACGTCTTTTTGATATTTTCACATTTGCTTAAAAATTGAATTCATTTTCTTGAAAATAATTTTCATTTTTTACAAGTAAACGCGTTTTCTAGGCCGTTTTCTATTTTCATTGAAAATGAAAATGAAAATTGCAAAAAATTTCACGAAGTAAACAGGGTCTAGATTCCGATCCACAATTTTATACTCATTTTTCAGAAAATTGTTTTTTATTGTTTATTTATAAATGTAAGTTTTTTTTATTTTATTATTTTTAATATGAAAATAATCATTTAAACCCTTTTAAATTCCACATTTTTATATTCATTGTTCATCAAACAATTATTTTATTTTATTGTTTACTTGCAAATGCTTTTTTACACTTTTTTTTTTCCTCAATAAAAGTAAAAGGCTCTCATAATTTGAACATGGTACACAGTGGTAAAGTCATGGGTTAAGCTAGGTACTCACATGTTCAAATTTCAAGAGAGTTAATGTGACATTTTTGTTCTATAATGGTCCTAATTAGGTGATGGATCTATGTGAACTTCAACGAACTGAAGTTAGAGTATGGTTTAACTTATCTCAAGCGGTGGTTAGAATTTTTTATTTTTCACGTGGTTGACTAATCTATAATCATTTTATTCTTGCCCTCGAGCTACTAACTGTGAGTAAGATTTTTAATTTTAATTTGGTCAAAAAATTCACTGAACTAATGAACTATACAATATAAAATAGTCCTTTAAAATTAAGAATAGACAATAATTCAAACTAATCCTAACAATACTTATAATTTTTTCCTAGTTCATCAAAGCTCATCTTATAATTATTGGATTTTTAGCCTAGAAATTATCATAAACTTGTCAAGTGGATTCAATATATATATATATATTGGTTAGAGGTGGATTCGATATTTGGATATCACTAGGGGTGTTCAAAAAACCAATAGACTGGTTTGGTCTGATTTTTTTGGTAATTTGGTTTGGGTTGGTTTGTTTTTTTTAATAATTTTTTTTATTGGTTTGGTTTCATCCGATTTAAGCAATTTTCAAATCATTATATATATATATATATATACAACCATTAAAATTTAAACGATGCGTTTTTTTTATTTTTGGTGCACAATTGAATAATTCTAACTATATAAACTTTTCATATATTTGATAATATTTGATACTTTCATAAACTCAAGAGGTACGTAATATAATTAATATTTTTATAAGTTAAACGGGGACTTTCAAAGAGTTTAGTAGCCAAAATTAAGTATAAAAAATAGATTTTTTTACATTTTAAAGGTACAAGAATTTGATTGTCTACATTGTATAGGGTTAAGGCCGAAAATTAAAAGTTAGAAGTATGAAAATAATGAGAAAAAAATATAAAAATAAATAATTTCAAAACCGATCAAACTGTTCAAACCAAATCGAAATAATTTATTTAATTTGATTTTGTTGTCTGATTTATGAAAAATATAAACATGAATTTTCGGTTTGATTCCAGATGAAACCGTCCAACCGGTGAACACCCGTACATATCACACGTCACTTTTCTATCCATTTTACTTTTATTTTTATATTTTTTAAATATTCCCATGATCTAGGCAGTCCATAGTTTAACTTGGAATCAATATCCGAAAATATGACATGTCTGCATGCGGACCATGACATTGTATTTTATATCATACTCTTACATATATGTCGATGTTGATAATATCAACGACCGAATGATTGCATATAAGCGCGACACCTGTCCACACGATGGTTTAATACGTAATTTCAACAAGAATGAATTTCTTAAGTTTCCTTGACCAAAGCCAAGAAACGGGACAGGGTCCGATCAAAGGCAGCGAGTTGCACTTATTTGCAACGTAAAGCGAGTACGGCAAGCCCAGAAGCATCCAACGAAATCTAAGACTCGCTTCTTCACCACTCCTTCACACGTGCGAATACCTCTGGTCCCGCACACTAACCAACCCCTTCCTCCCTTCCCTATCACAACAGTATCAACAGTTCGTCGCTTCCCGTTCTTATCGATAAAACCACAACCCCACTCTTCTCCTTCTCTTTTACATCGCTAATTTTCCATCTCTCCCTCATCTATCCACAACAAAATAGATTTATATAAACACATTCATAAATATATATATATATGAGTACTGTATAGAACCTAGGTGACAATCAGTATGATAGAAATTTCAACCTGAACTTTAAAATTTTATTTGGACAGAGAAGGAGAGGATTTAGGGGAGTGATAGAAAGAGAGAGAGAGAGAGAGAGTATGGGGACGGGTGCGTCGAGGTACACGGATAGTGGTTCGCATGGAAGCGAAGAGAGAGAAGAAAACCTAGACCAAGCAGGTGGACAGCTCCATGTCTCATTGAAAATGGAGAATTACAGGCTTAAAGGTGAACTCACCCCTCATGTGTATGGTTCTATACCTCTCGTTGGCTCATGGGACTGTTCTAAAGCTGTAATCACTCTATTTCCCACTGTTTCATTTCAATTTACTTCATTTTTATCCATACATTTTTCTGATTGATTTTTATTTTCAATTCGTGAATGAATGTCATTAGCTCTCTTTGGAACGCGAATCGACGTCAATGTGGGAATTGAGTTTTATCGTTCCTCCTAATCATGGTAATTTCGGCATTCGTGTTAATGTGTTCAGTTTCAGTCTCTATTTAGGGTTTATGCTTATTTAATTTGATAAACTGAATATAAATTGAATGTTTTGGTGGATTTAGAAACTTTGGATTTCAAGTTTCTGTTGAAGCCAAGGGACAGTAACGTGCCGTGTATAGTCGAGGAGGGTCCGAACAGATTGCTCACTGGAGGAACATTGGAAGGGGATGCGAGGCTGGCTCTGTTTAGGCTAAATAGTGATGAGGTTCTTGAGTACAGAGTTTTCATTAAAGCTGACAGGGTTTCGCCCTTTGATCTTGCTGCGAGCTGGAGAGCTTATCAGGAGAATTTTCAGCCTTCGACTGTTCGGGGAATTCCTGATGTTAGTATAAATTCGGCGCCAGAGATGGGTGGTGAGGTATGAATTAATATTGGTTCTTATGAATTTTGGGTTAACAATGCTCTATTTGATTTTTGGTTCACTTCTTGTAAGGTAGTTTATTCGTTCGAGCATTGAAGTATTATAATTGTTTTCTTGAGTGACCTGTTATATAATTGGCTATACTGAAAGGAATGAAGGTAAGAACTGTTAGTTAAAGAAAGTGATCAATTTAAGCTAACAAAAATGGTGGCTCTTCGGTAAGCCTAGCTGTTGCTCTTAAAATTTTTATCATTGTCAATGCAAGAAAGAGACTCAGTTCTAATATCATGAATTTGTAAGTTTCCTTTAAGCCTATCGACTTAAATGCACATAGTTGAAAATACCTAAAAAAACCATTCTTTAAGTTCCTCCTCAAAAAATGCCTATTTATAACATATATACCTTTTTGTGGGAGCTATTAACATCATGTTGTAAAAAATCTACAACCTGGGTTTTTGAGGATAAAAATAGGTTGTAAAAATAGGTTGCATTTATGTTGTAAAAAATCTACAACATAAATGCAAGAGTTTTTGAGGATAAAAATAGGTGTATTGAAGATATGTGGGATAGAATTTGTTTTTGGCCTCGTTCTTTGCTTCGGTGACTAAGGAGTTTAAGGGTGTTCCCTTGTTTGTTATTAGGGATAATAATTTGGTTTCTGTTTGTAATTCGTGAAGGTTTTTTCTTTTCATTTTCCTTTGTTTTCTTTTTTGTTTCTGTTTTGAAAGATGGACATCTTGTCCTCTTTTCTTCTTTAATAAAATTGTTGCTTATAAAAAAAAAATATTGTAAAAAATCTACACACATAGGACTTCATCCTGTAATTGCCTGGTCAACTTAATGCAAGAATGTAGAGTCTCTAAGCATCAGCCTTCTAATCCTACTTTGGTTGGAGATTCCTTTTTCCCTCATGCAATTGTTCTCATGTTATTTATAGCTCCGTCATTCGTGTCCATTGTTTCTAAATGGATCCTATCACATGCTCTCTAACACGGACTCTCAAAATGTATATTTTTTTTTTCTTGTTTATGTCGAAACTCGAATTTGAATACTCCTTGGGATGAAAAAAAAATAAAAATATCAAGAATTATTTATAAACCGCGATTATCAGGTTTTGAGTAACTTATTAAAAGAAAAATAGATAACATTGCCAAAGATAATTCAGTTTTTAATTATAAGAGGAGTGACTGAAGTTTATAATGGTAATTTAGACAGAAATTTTCATAGCTTTCGAGTGTCTATTATTGAATTATCTATAAATTTGCAGTTTTGATTTTTTCTAAGACAGAGGTCACCATGTAATCATTATACTCAAGGTGGCTAAACATTGGGGGATGAACCAGTAGGCCATGCATTTAAGTTTAGTTGCGTCAGGTGTGGCCTTGTGTGCTGAAGTAAAGTTATGTAATCCGCCCCATCCTTCTCTGTTTGGGGCCCACCTTTTTCAACTTAATTAGTTTATGGTGGAGGAGGATTTATTTGCTGACTCAAAGAGCTTGATAAGATTCTATTGTTACTTTCTGACATTTCTTTACAGAATAAAAAGTGCTTCCTGTAGGTGGTTGTAAATTATCAATGTTATAGTATAAATTGAAATAAAATTCCCTCCCATTTTTTCTTCACAGAATTGCTCTTCAGCAAGTTTGGAGCTTGATCTTGAACATTATGTTGTCCCAGCTCCATCCACTTCTGCAAACTCAGGTATGGTTTATGCAGCTAATTTGACAGAGACTCCGAGGTCATTGACTCGCGCTGGGGTATTTTCCACATCTGATGGCTCAGGCAGTGTTTCATATTCCTATAAGGATGGTGGTGTTTCTTTTGATCGACCTGCAACTATAAAGGTCTGTCTCGGCAACTCATATCGCATATTTGTAATTTGGATTTTATCCTATGCCTTGAAGAATTTTTGTAAACTACATCAACGAGAGGATTTTTTTATTGGACATTCTATTGCTACTTCTCTAGTTCGTACTTTCCAAAATCCTCCATGCACAAATTACAATTTGATCAGATCAGCTTTGTTGGATCAGCACCTGAATATTTACTGAATGCAATGGCAAGCATTTATTGATGAAAGCACTAGTTTTCAGTAGCAATTGGATATTAGCGTTTCATGAATCTTGGGTGAGACCGTGAGATATAAGTGGCCCCTTTATACATAAATATACATATGTATGAATGTATGTACATATATTGCTTTTTTTTTTCTTTGTTAAAGGAAATAAAGATCAACACTGCCTCAGACTAAATTTACCAATGACATCTTCCCAAAGAATAGACAAAATCTCCCTTGGAAAATTAGAATCCCAACTCTAATACATTTTATGATGTCCTAAATTGGCCAAGAAGTCTGCAGCATGATTTCCTTCTCTATAGACATGATTAGCCCTGCTAGGCATGCCATTCTCCAAAATAATGTTAATACAATCATTCAAAATACTATAAATCCTCCAAGGACAACTATGTGACTTCACAAGACTATTAGTCGCAATATTAGCATCTCCTTCAATGCAAATTCTTTTAATCCCTTTTTCTAAGGCAAGAAGACCATTTCTAAGAACAATGGCTTCCATATTTGCTATAGTAACACTATCATCAAACCAAACCCATTGCATAATAATATGTTTACTATAACTATCTCTAAGAATAGACCCGCATGCTCCTTTGTTATTTCTAATTGAGCCATCAAAGTTCAATTTAAATCATCCTTCATCAGGAGGAATCCACAGAATAATTCTTATGCTTTTCTTCCTCTTCTTTCTATGCACCCAATCCATGAAACCTAAAAAAATATATTTAAAATTATCCAAAGTAGAATCAGAAAAAATTGTCGCTTTCTCAATAATAAAAAATTTGTTAAAAGGATCATTTCTAAAAGTAATATTATTTCTCGCACACCAAATCTGTCATAATAAATTAACTATTCTTTCTATTGTCATTTTCTTTATAATTTTTACTAATGTTATCTATCGAAACAAGCATGTTATTCTCTACTTCACCAGGAACAGGACAAGCTCTTCCCACAGTGTTCCAAACATCCTTAATATATCTACAATACAAAAGAAAAAAAAAGTTGATTTTGATCTTCAATATTTTCATCACATAAGGGACAATTAACATTAATTTTAAATCCTCTATCATACAGAACTTTCCTTTGAAGGAAGTCTACCATGCAAAGACAACCACATAAAATTCTTTAGTTAAGGAGCATATTTCAAATTCCAAACCAAACTAATATTATTTTTTAATAAATTAACTGGGAATTTCCTTTTACATCTAATATTTCTATATAGCCATGTAGCTGTTTTCACTGAAAATAGATCATTCGAAGTAGGACCCCATCATATCTTTTCAGGAGAATCACTAACAGGTATAGGATAATGTAGAAGAATAGAATTCACTCTATCCCACATCGCCTAAATAAAAGGCTTGTTGTAGCTTCATATAGACATATACCTGTATTGGGCCATCCACCTATAAGCTTAGGCTTTTAGTTGGAAACTTAACACGGTACCAGAGTATTGGTTATCCACGTGACAAGGCCCAAACAAGCCTGCACACGAGGGGTAGTGTAGAAGAATAGAATCCACTCTGTCCCACATCACCTAAATAAAAGGCTTGCTATAGCTTCATATACTTATTTTGGGCCCTTCACCTATAAACTTAGGCTTTTAGGTTGGAAACTTGACAGGTAATTAAAATCTTTTTAGCTGTAATACATTCTACTAAATTATTAGTTTTTGCATAGTCCCAAGATTTATCAGGGCATATAACATCTGTCACTTTGAGATTCCAATCAATACCTCTAATACCATTACAAATAGCTTTATTAGATAGCCATTTGTCAGCCCAAAAGTAAATATCATTTACATTATTTAAAGACCACATAATACCATTACAAATATATATTGATGGAAGGAGCTTTATGGTCTTAGCCCTATGGTACATCAATTATTGGCATTGGTACCCAAGCGGTGGTGTATACAAGGAAGCAGAGTATGCCATTTGATGTCTGGGATCTGAATGTCTGTTTTGATGTACTGTCAGGACTTAGCTTGCTAAACTTCGTATTCTTCTTTGTTTCTATTTGGAAATGCAACAAATGCCTTCTATACGTACTTTTCTGTGGCATTATTTCATGCTTTCAGATCTTATTCATCATGCTAACATTTACATAGGAGATGGAGGTCATAGTCCCAGATCCATCCAAGGTGTATTCAGGTTCTGGCATGGTTGAATCAAAATCAGTGGGGACATTTTCACCTTTTCAAAAGCAAGATGGTCACAGGGGACTCTTTGTGGATAGGGGTGTGGGATCACCTAGGCTAGTTAAATCGCCTAGTGCATCTACTTTTGCTAGTGATCTCAAATTTGATTCAGAAACCAAGGTTTTAACCCATCTTTCCCCCTTTAGTGAAGATTTTGAAAGCAAAATAATTTGTTTGGTCTTCAGTGGTGGTTTTTATACCTGTGTCCTTTTTCCTGTTAATTGTTAGAATGCTATGCCGGCGGCTGCTGGAGCTGTTGCAGCTGCAGCTGTGGCTGATCAGATGCTTGGACCGAAGGAGGACAGACATTTGGCAATTGTCCTGGTACTTTCATGCATAAATGAATAGTTGCAATTGCTGATAAGTTTAACCATTCTTCTCCCTCATCATTATTCAATTGAAAACTCAGTTCAATGTTCAAACCCCTTCTTAATGGCTTGAAAGTTGAACTCTAGAAGTAACAGCCGATATCAGCAGTTTTATTCCATCAATTGGTTCTGAAAATTCATTTACCATTATTTTTGAGGATATTGATTCAAAGTTCTAAAATAATGTTTCTACTTTAGGTTGGCTTGCCAGCTCGAGGCAAGACTTTTACTGCGGCTAAACTTACAAGATATCTTCGCTGGCTGGGTCATGAGACCAAACACTTCAATGTTGGGAAGGTGACTGATATTTTCACCTTTGTATTTCTTTTTGCTTTTCAGAGCTCTACTCATGGAAATATTGAAGATTAATACGACTTATTTATTGATCCTTACAGTATCGGCGCCTCAAGCATGGAACTAATCAGGTATTATTAAGTTGTTTAAAGTTCATTTTTATATTTTCAGATTTTCTGGCTATGGAAGGCATTTAGCATTATCTGTTTAGCGGCTTAATATTGGCATGAATTGTTTATCTAGTATTGATAATTTCCATAAAATACAGGTTGATTTTTTAGATCGAAAAAAATATACTCCCTGCTAATTATATGTTGTGATATTGCAACACATGACAAATGTTGGAGGCACATAACTTTAAAAAAAATTACAGTTTTGCACAACAGTGAAAAGATGGGCTAGGCTGAGACACCAATGAGGATGCCATTTTAAGAATTCTTTTAATCAAATTGTTGATGGATTATAACTTTTCAGTTATCAAGTTGTTGATGGATTATCAGTAATCAAATTATGTAGAAAATTTTCTACACTGTATTACCTTAATCTGGAGTTATCAAAATTGCACTTGTGATTTATATTTTTTATATTACTTGAATGATGTAAGCTATGTGCACTTTCTATAAGATTTGATAGGGTTTCTGGTCTTGTGATTCTAGTGGAGCACACTGATCTGCAAGTTTTTTCTGCTGGAAAGAGGAAGGAAATCGGACAGTGTTTACTTTCTGATGTTAGTATTGTCAAAGTTTAGGATTTAGAAGGGGGAAGTATTAATGGTGGTCCATAAATGTGGTTGGTTCTTTTCATAAAAGTGATCTGGAAATTTTGCAGAAGGATTATGGCTCTGGGATGTTGGGGTTTTCAAAGTTAGGATAAAAGGATTTTGGTAAATGGTGGTCATTGTCGTGCTGCAGGCAGAGCTTTGGTTTGCTTAGAAAACACAATTTGAAGAAGAGAAGGAAGAGGCGAAGAACTCGGGATTCGTATTTGGAGAGAAGGGAGAGGTACCTTGGAGATCTGCTATGGTGGATTCATCAATGATTGGGTTTGCAGATCCACCCGCAAAAGTTGAATTTAGTTTGACCAAAAAGAAAGCGTACTTTTGGAAAGATCTCGTAATTTTTTATAACAAAGATTAGTGACAAGATTTGTAACACTTATTAGACTCCGTTTAGATTTTAGAATGCACTTAAAGATGATTTGACTGGCACTGTTAAGTGGAGACTCAAATATACTAATGAAATGAGCCAGATAAAAGTTACCAAGTACAATCTGACCAGAAACAGATATCAAAGTAAAACACAAAATCATTGCGTTGCGATTCCAACCCGAGCAATGCTTTATTCCAAAGTAGTATCTAGACAACTACTATAGTTATATCAAGTATTTGTTAGGCTTATTATAGTGACAATAGGAGACTAATCAAACTACATATGATATGATCTATATGAATAGTCACCAAGATTGGATACCAGGTATTGTGGAGTTGAAACTTAAAATGGGAATTGGGTGTCTCTATGGATTCTGCACATGCTTCTTCTGTCAGTCCTAGATGTGTTGAGGGGTGGTGGGGTCCACCAGACCTCTGTCGGGCATACAGCTGGAACTTCCCCTCTTTTTTTCTTGGAGTTTTGGCCTTTTTTAGGGGAGTGAAATTGTTGAACTTGGCTAAGGAAACTGTGTCAGAGTCTTTATATACATATTCAATATTTATTACGTTACTTTGTAAGAAAAAGCAAAGATTTTTGAGAAATTTTCTCAAGAAACTGGTGACATGGCATAATCTCTCTCTCTCTCTCTCTCTTTTTTTTTTTTTTTTTGGGTGATAAAAGGAAAAGATATTTTGCACCATTATTTTTAATTATATCAATATGCATGTGTGCACATGCAGGAATTTGAAAGAGAAGGATACTATTTTTCTTGTTTTACTTTTTCTACTCAGCCTGTGCATTGAACCCTAAGTTTCACCTGATAATTAGAGGGCTCACTATATTATCATTGGGTGTCAGTTTCCTTTTGTGAAAGCCGGCTTTTCTTGTAAATCATAATCCAAATAAGATTGCCTTACCTTTGTTACTTGGATGAGTCTTGATATGTTACAGATTTCTTAATGCAGTCTGCTGATTTCTTCCGAGCTGACAATCCAGAAGGCATGGAGGCACGCAATGAGGTGAATGTTCATTGAAAGAATTCTTATTGTTGGGTACATGACATCGTAATGGGTTTGTTCTTTTAGTACCTATACATTGAGGTTTCCTTTGTTTCCGTTATGTGTTGGAATCATCAACTAAATGATGAAATTTCTATAAATAAGTGAATAATTTATTATAATATTTGGGATTTTCAATGTTTTAATGGGATGTGGGAATGCACTTATCCCTCTGGATATGATGGTGGGTAAATTACAGTTTTAACTTTTAAGGACTATGACATGCATTCTCTTGTTAAAATCTTAGGATTAAGTATTTGAACCTATGATTTAAATTGAATAATTGTAGGTTTGAATGCCTTTTGGGAAGAATCCTATTATAGTTTATCTAATTATTAGAATTTATGATTTGGATCTTAAATTTATAAAATCTCATGATGGGGAAGAAGTTAATTTTTGCTATTTTCAAGTGAAACAAATGTTTATCATAAAAGAAGCAATCAAGCACAATAGCAACAAAAGATATTAACAAAGAAGAAAACAGAACAAATACACCACAGTGAGTGATTAGGCATTTTGGCCTACTTCCACGTGGTCGTTTTGGGAGTTAAATCCACTAATGAGAAAAAAGAAATGAGGTTAATATTTAATTGTTTAGAGAAATTAAAAAATGGCTTTATCCTCCCTTGAAGACTTAATTGTCCCCAATAGAAATGTTATTACTGCTGAATTTGGTTTTCTTGGTTAATTGATTAAGCTCCGGCGTTCACACCATATTAACCTTTTCCTTTGCACATAGTTTTAATATATCACGTGCTACTAGGTAGCAGCCCTGGCAATGGAAGATATGATATCTTGGATGCAAGAAGGTGGCCAGGTAAGTTGTTTTTTGTTGGATATTCTGATACTTCTGTGGCTTCTGCTTAGTCATCTTGTTTTTTTTATAAATTTAGTTGATTGTAGGTAGGAATATTTGATGCTACAAACAGTACCAGGAAACGAAGGAATATGCTGATGAAAATGGCTGAAGGAAAATGCAAGGTACTTTGATCATTGCGGACATACAGACAAGAATTTCCATACTATGAAATATGTTATGCATGGTGTTGAAGCATATGGCTGCATACCTTCCCAGGACACTCGCAGGGGAAAGGGATCATTATTTTCTCAATTTCCTAATATTAAATATTTTATGCAAAGTGTTCACATGATGAAATCATAGCTATCCATTTAACAGCCAGAAAAATATGTGTGTGGTTAATTAGCATCTTGGGGATAGATTACCACAATTATCTGGGTAGGTAGATTTTGGCTAATATATCTCCTTTGTGGGACTCACTGTTTTGTGGTACACACCCTTGCTATCATCCCAACAGATGTCTTGGTTAAGGGTAGGTAGATTTTGGCTAATATATCTCCTTTGTGGGACTCACTGTCTTGTGGTTCACTGTTCACACCTCTGCTATCATCCCAACAGATGTCTTGGCTAAGGATATAACCAATACTTGACTGGCATTGAGAAATTTAGCAAAAATATCTTATATCTTCTCTTAAACTCTGTGTTCATATCTGATATATGTTTTTGTCATTCGTGGCAGATTATCTTTTTGGAAACACTATGCAATGATCAGCAGATTATTGAAAGAAATATCCGTCTTAAGATTCAACAAAGTCCGGACTATGCAGAAGAGTATGATTGCTCTCTGAAACGATTCACTTCTTATTTTAATGGACAATTGCGTACGTGGTAATTGGTAATTTGGTATCATTCTGCAGGCCAGATTTTGAAGCTGGATTACAAGACTTCAAAACTCGTTTAGCCAATTATGAAAAGGTTGTTTCCTGAAACTAATTTTTTTCTAAGTAATCTTTACGGAATTTGGTGTTTATGAATGCTAGATTTTATTTTAAGATGAACATTTATGCTCCTGTGACCAGGTTTATGAGCCAGTGGAAGAAGGATCTTACATCAAAATGATTGATATGGTCAGTGGACAAGGTGGACAAATACAAGTAAGTTTAGCTCGTTTTTTGTTGTTGCTATTCTTTTGAATATAATTATATTCCATGTTTATGAAAGTATGTAGGATATTAGCTCCTTGTGTTTATAGAGTATCAGGATAATTGAAAAGACACTATTAATTTGGATAAGTCATAAGTGTTAGTTGGAAGCTGAGTAGGTCATACACCACACTTGACTTATCCAAGGGTGTTGGTACTATAACTATTAAGGAATGGATTAAGTTTCCAAATCGGGAGCATCCTCCGGTGAAGTTAAAAAGGCATTTTGAAAGGACACGTAATAGTAGAAGATAATTTGCATCTAAAATATTAAACACGTTTTTACTTGGTGTAAACTTACATATTTTTGGCTAAAGGTAATTGATTTGAGGGCCACTTGCTTGGGGATATGGCAGAGGGTTATTAAGAGCAAGCTAGGGTGGGCAGGTTGCTTCTCAAAGTTTGATCTAGAGTCTGCTTAATTACGTAACAGGACGAAGAAGGTTGATCTGTCAACATGCCTTGATCTTTCTAAAATATTGTGAAAATCAGAAATGATTGTCTTATTGCAATCCTAGATAGTGGTGTAAGGTTAAGTTTATTTGGTTTAATTCCTTGATATCATTTTTTTTCCTGCTTAATGATGGCTAGAGAAGCATTTTTTGCTTCTTTCTCAAAGTTTCCATTGAAACAATCTGGAGAGGGCAAAGATTTTGAAAAATGCATTCAATTACAAAATGCTGTTTATTGTTCAATACTTGGAAGACATTTTTTATTACTAATTTTTGTCATTTGAAGTCAAATTTTATGGCTTAACTGACTAGAAAATTTTAGGCTCTTCAAATCATGATCTTTTACCATTCACTGTTCCCAATATTGTTAGGCTTTTATGGCCATATAATATCTAATTTCTGTGTGAGCTATTAGTCAGACTTAATGGGTAATTTAACGTAGCTTGAGAAATGTGTTTCACCCTTCATAGTTGTGTGGGGCATTCATTTTTTGTAATTAAATGATGCATTGGTTGATAACAAATACACAGGACATAAAAGTGTGTTTAGTTTTAGTCACTTTACTCAATTCATTGGTGACAAACACACAATTGACACTTCGGATGTAGTTTTGTATCATTTGTTTCAGAGGTGGATTTGATTGTTGCATTTAGTTTTCTCATTGGTCCCTTTCAGAAATGGCCACACATGATGTATTTTTGTTAGGTGTTGTGATCTTCTTAGTTGTACTGTATGACATGTCTATTCTTTACTAAAATCCCTGCGGTAGATGTTTGTGCATCTCATCAGTCTTACAAACAGTCAATTTGTTCTATAACGTTAGCTTTAATTTTATAATGTAAAAATGTGATCTCTTGGTTCAGGTGAACAATATCAGTGGCTATCTTCCTGGACGGATTGTTTTTTTCTTGGTATGTTGTCATTTGAAGAGCATGGACCATATTTTTAATTCCCTCCTGTTGTTATAAAATTTTGTTGAGCATTATTGTTTTTATCCTTCCTGTTGTTTCTTTAGAGTGCAATTCCTTGAACTGCAGGGGCAAATGTATTATAGCTACTCCTTAAGATATAAGTTTGGAAGGATCCCCAGCCAACAATAATCTTAAGTGATTTTTTAGCTTAATGAGCTGTGGTGCTAAGCAAAATTGAATTGATTAGAGACAAAACTACAACTACAACATCATGTTTCCATGGATTGGCCATGGGATATATTGTAAAATATAAAAGGAATCCTCAATTACTCTAGTGTTCTTTTGGGAATCATGTATATCTGGATGGTTAAGCTGTGTTAGGAATCCTCATATCATGCTTATTAAAAGTTAAAAAAAGGAATCCTCATGAGTGATTTCTTGAGGAACAACTTTGTCTTTTAAACAATGTAACTTGGTTGTCTACATGTCTGGTGGTGTCAATCATATAAATAAGAATATAATATGGGAAAAGCATTTTAGCTACATTTAGATACAATCTCACAAATAGCTAGAAATGGTATATAATTGCAGAAAAATATGGGTAAACTACATTATGAAAAGAACTGCATTTTGTGAAGATTCAGTTAAAACTATTCATAAGAGTTGTCCTCACATATTTTCTAAGAACTTAATTTTGAGGTTTCGTGATTTCTTTTTCCTTTTTCTTTTTCTTTTTGGTATTCAAAGGGGCAAAATGCCCAGAGGTTTTGTGACTCAACAATTACTTGCATCACTAAACCAAGATACCCCTTCAAGTGATAAAGTTATTGTTCTAATGATATTATAATTGATTATGCTGTTATTGGTCTTTAACATCGAACATGGAGTTTATTAATGTTGCAGGTGAATACGCATCTCACACCCCGCCCAATATTACTTACTAGGCATGGAGAGAGTCGGGATAATGTTAGAGGCAGAATTGGTGGTGACACTGTATTGAGGTATACCTTTTCCATTGTATGTCAAATATTATGCCATCAAATCCAAAAAAAATAATAATAATAAATTTATGTCACTGGTTTAGTCATCTGTCCAGAATCCCAAGTGTCTGATCAAATTCTCACATTTTCTTTTCCTAGCAATGAAATGTATGCTTTTGTAATATGTATATTCTTCTTGGATGACCTAGAATCTTGGGTAGTATATACTCCATTTAACAGCTGAACATGCTAATATCAAACTCTTCTAGCTGAATTCACAATTTTGTTTAGAAATGCTGTGTATAACCACAGATTTCATATATAATTATAAAAGCGCGATTCAGCAACTAAAAGAACAAGCAAGAAAGAGGAGACTGACTTTGTCTGACAATTTTAAACACCCGGTTTTATGGAAGGTATTGTTCAATGGACAAATTTTTTAACAAAACTAAAGTTTAGCATTAATGAATTGGTGATGGGGAATGGACAACTCCTCCCTCACCCCATCCCCAAACCCCCGCTTTTCCTTTGACTGGATGCATCACTACCTCTCCCACAAGGGTCCACCCTGCAGGCTTGAACCCCCACACTCCATACAATGAAATTGGCGCCTTTTACTAACCTAACTTGAGGAGTTGGCTGAAGTTTTTATCTGCATCTACCAAAGGGTCTCTCTGCAACTAAATGTACAAAAGATATGAAATACAGCACTTTTCCTTAGACCTCCTGGACTTTTGAAGAACACAAGTCTGCTTGATTTAAAGAACAGAGACTTATGTAAGCTGACTGGCTTGTAGTGAGCAACAATTTAGGCACTAGAGGAAAAAGGAAATCTATAGATCTTCTGTAAGTTGGCAGGCTTATAGAAATTATCAATTGTGCATATACCTAGCTTTGTTTGAGACTTGATAGTGATGTGGATAACATGCAAACTCTTTGTCAAAATTTTTAGCGTCAGTTTTTACCATTACACACAAGTGTGCTAAAAATGGGACAACAAAGAGTGTTGTGTTGGCTATCGGCTGGTGTAGAACTCATGCATCAGGAATGATCTTGTTAAATGTTTTGAGTAAATATTAAGTATATGTAGAAATGATATTAACTTGCCTTGTGCGAACAGTACCTCACTTCATCCCGAGTTCCTTTTAACTCAAAACTCTTTTTTATTCATATAATATGTAAGTTGTAACATTTTACTAATGAATATCCAATAAAATTTGTCATTTTTCCATCCCTAATGTCAGTTCTGTTCATTTCTAAAATTAGGTTTGGTGATCTCTCATGCTGAGATATGTTTCTTTCATCCTTTCATCTATCTGATTGATGCATTCAAATTTCCATGTGAACTTGGTTCTTCGATGAAAATTTGTGTAATGCTGCAACTTGTTTGAACAGTGATGCTGGAGAACTTTATGCAAAGAAACTAGCTAACTTTGTGGAAAAGCGACTGAAATCTGAAAGGGCTGCTTCTGTAAGCTTCAAAAACATGCATGATTTATCTTTTGATGTTCTAATTAAATTGCGTCTTTTAATTTGAAACCAATACATGTGTTACATTGATCCCTGTTCCTAGAATTGAAAGCTACTATCCCACCCCTGCCCCCCATTTTACTGGTAAACAAACCTGCATTTAGTCTGCATACATGTTCCACTAGCATTTTATACTCAGCAGTTGGATAACTTGGGTTAGATACTTAGATATAGATTGTCTAGTAGCTGACATATTGGAACATCCTGCTTTACGAAAGAAAAACTTGCTAATTTTTTTTTTTAGAAGTAAGTAAAGAACTCCAAAATAAAAAGAAACAGTAACTTAGATGTAGTTATATCCCTATTACTATGCAAAGAACCTCTGAAATAAAAACAAACAGTACCTTGCTATTCTAATTCATGCTTTAACCTGCTTCTTTTTTTTATTTTTTTATTTTTTTATTTTTTTTATTTTAAAGGGGGGGGGGGGGGGGGG
>JAESVK010000911.1:364889-376653 GCA_017140935.1 Hamamelis virginiana | reverse complement strand
TCTCTCTCTAGCCAACAGCCATGGCGGGGTGCGGGACGGACATGGGCCGAGCCCTGGCGTGCCGAGACAGCCGAGCAGCGACGCACCTGAAGCTCATCTCCATCGGCGTAATCTTCATCACAAGCGTGGTGGGCATCTCTTCACCCGTCATCCTCGCGCGTATATTTCACGGCAAGCCTACGTACGACAAAGTGGTATTACTGATCAAGTGCTTCGCGGCCGGTGTAATTCTCTCCACCTCACTCGTCCACGTCCTCCCCGACGCCTTTGATGCTCTCGCCGACTGCCAAGTGGCATCCCGCCATCCTTGGAAGGATTTCCCCTTCGCCGGCCTCGTAACCTTGATCGGAGCTTTACTCGCTCTGTTTGTCGACGTGGCAGCGACCTCGCACGTGGATCACAAGCCGAGTAATTACTCGCCGGTGGAGACACAGGAAGGAGTAAATTTAAAGAGTTGTTCTTCACTCGGGAAGAAATCGGGTGAGTCACAAGTTGAATCGGGCGTGGTGGTGAGTTGTGGTGATGAGGAGACGGTGGCGAAGATGAAACAGAGATTGGTGTCGCAGGTTTTGGAGATTGGGATTATATTTCACTCGGTCATAATTGGGGTGACTCTGGGAATGTCTCAGAATCAGTGCACTATTAGGCCTCTTGTTGCTGCTCTCGCTTTTCACCAGATCTTTGAAGGCATGGGTCTTGGAGGTTGCATTGCGCAGGTAATTACTCTCTCTAATTACTATGTTATTTTAGGGCTATTCAGACTCACCAAAATTTTATCTCCATAAAAATTAGTTTTAACTCCCTCAACAGATAAATTATAAATTAGTTAAGATAATTAAAACTAGATTCACAAATAAAAATGATAAATTATAATTTATAAGAATTTTAAAAAAATATATTTATAAAATTAATAGTATAAATGAGTTAAGATAATTAAAACTAGATTCATAAATAAAATAAAATAAAATAAAAAAGATAAATTATAATTTATAAGAATTTTAAAAAATATATTTATAAAATTAAAACAATAGTTATTAAAATGTGTAGGAAAAAAAAAAAAAGGTAGTTAAAGTAGGGTAGCCTTATAATAAATAGAGACATTATTGTAATGAAAATGACATATATAACCTTCTAATTAAAGTTTAATATAATTTATATAAAGTGTATTTTGAGAATTTTAATTTGATGACACCAAACTCTAGCATTTACCTTATCAATTAGTATAGATTTTTTCTCTTTTAAACTCGTTACATTATCAAGTCGAGTTCGAATTGAATACATAGCTTTATTTGAACTTCTTTTTTTTCAATAAATATAAACTTACTCTAACCCTAAACCCTTTTTCTAATATTGACAAATTAATGAGGATCCAATTATTTTCATATACTTAAATTCGAAATTTCTTATATTCCTCCTAACGAATCTGGATCCCCTACTTATATTTTTTTGTGTTTGTGTTTACTTGAATGTTAAGATCATACCACATCATACAAATATATTATTCATCTCTTACTTTTAATAATGTGTCATGATCTAAGATATCGAGCAAATATAAACATAAAATAAAAAATAAAAAATAAAAAAAAGTACAAGCAAAGGATCTGGATTCCCTATCAAAGTAATAGGTTATTGAACAAAAAAATTATTTGAACTTAATATAAGATTAATGAAACAAATTCAAAATTTATCTTTTAATTTATTGAGTCAAACTTAAACAATCTCTTACTCAACTTGTACTATTGTTGTTAAGAAAATAATTGAGATTCTGTAATGGAATTTTTTAACTAGCAGCATTGCTATATATATATATATATATATATATATATGTCAAAGATCCTCCTGAAAAGGTCATTTATTTACTATAAAGAGAATATGTTAAAAAATAAACAAAAATTTAATCATCTCCCGTATCATTTCAAATATATTTTTTGCAATAATTATTTTAAAATATATAATATATTTCTTTAAAAAAAAAAAAACTCATATGATGGAGCCACTTCATGAGAATCTTATTCACGGGATGGATCGTGTTCCTCTTCTTGACTTCTTGTATTATGGATAGAATGATAAGGCGTATCTAAGAAGGACTGATCAAGAAAATCTGTTGTCCACGTGGTTATCTTCTGGCCTTTAGATTTAGAGACGAAGTTAAGTAAGTCTAAAAATACGGCCTGTCTAGTTGTGGGGACCATGCATTATCATTCCACATTTTTTTTTTTTTTTTTTTAAGGAAAAATACACTTTGCACCCCTGTACTAAGGGCCAAAAACACTTTGTACCTCTATACTTTAAAAGTGAACACTTAGTCCCCTGCACTTTCAAAATTTGGTATAAGGGTTTACGATGGCTTACGGTATTTAATAATTTTGTGGTTTTACCAATATATCCTAACCCTGCACGGGACTCCCCAGACGACCTCCAATCCCAAATTTGACTTAGTCGAGCACATGGTGAAAAAAAATTCTACATTCATTGTTTTCATACATAACGGTGGTGCTGGGAAAATTCAAAATTCTGAACCAATCGCTTTCATTATGATGATGATTTTTATTATTATTATTCAAGAAGAGGGACCATGCATTATCATTCCACATTTTTTTATTATTATTAATTTTGGGTTGAACATTTTCATTACGTAATTGTTTGACTGAGTGAAAGGATTTTAGACGATAAATCAAACATTCAACGGCCAGGATTTTCTTTTTTCAATTTAAGCGTCTTGTGTCAGTATTATGATGCAAAACGCAATTAGCCATATTTGGACACGTGTCTTATTATTCTCAGGACTTGAAATTTTATAATGGAAAAAAATAAAAAATGCCCATATTTATTTATCAACCACTGACAATTGTATTCAAAATTTAATTTATTTCGTGAAAAAATAAAAATTTTGCAAAAAAATAAAAATTTTAATTCCTATTCATTCTTTTATGTTTATTTTTAATAATAGTGATCGCGATGGTAACGTGACAGGCGGGTTTTACCTTTGGAACGACGGCCTACATGTGCTTCATGTTTGCTGTGACGACGCCAATGGGGATAGTGTTAGGAATGATCGTATTTTCGGTGACAGGTTACGATGACAGTAGCCCTAATGCCTTGATTATGGAAGGGTTGTTGGGGTCTCTATCTTCTGGTGTACTCATATACATGGCTCTCGTCGATCTCATAGCCGTTGACTTCTTCCATAACAAGATGATTAGTTCTGATCAACGGTTGAAAAAAGCATCTTATATTGCCTTAGTTCTTGGCTCTACTTCAATGTCTATCCTTGCTCTTTGGGCTTGAACTTTTGTATTTTGTCTGTGAAAAATTAATTATATATACAAAAGTTATATGGGTG
This sequence comes from Hamamelis virginiana, assembly GCA_017140935.1. NCBI lineage: Eukaryota > Viridiplantae > Streptophyta > Magnoliopsida > Saxifragales > Hamamelidaceae > Hamamelis > Hamamelis virginiana. The sequence continues at coordinate 373,310 of JAESVK010000911.1, read as the reverse complement.
GATTATAATATTAATATTGATGGTTTGATTTAGCTTCATTTTGTAACAAAACTTTGGCCCTTTAATTATCCCATTTATATATCTTTAGGGTTTACTTGTGACATGGAATAGCTAGTATAGGTGTTGAGATTGGTGTTGTCACCGTCAAATTTTTTAATACGCTAACATCAAATAATTGTTATTTTTTGCATGCATAATATATATAAAAAGAGTATCTAATTCAATCATCCTTTTTCAATATATATATATTATGATCACATATAGAGAATATAAAATGCACATTTATTAGGCATCTTATGCTGCATTTTTTTTCTTCAAGAAAGTCACCGGTGCTTCAATTCCCCCAACAAATTTGGCATCCATCCCATATTAATGCTCATAAGATGTGTCTTTAGACTCTACCAATAAAATTTGCTAGTTTCAACTCCTGGGATTTCTTCAAAGTAAAAAACTCCATGGGAAATTTACTATTCTCAATTTCCCATTAGTTTATGTAAAAAAATTATGATAACTTCTCTATATACGCTAAAGAGAATAATATAACATTTATCTTTGTATTTTTTTTTTCTTTCAAAATTTTATTAAAATTCATATTATATTGGTACATATACCCATATTTATATTTTTATTGTATTTATTTATTTTATACCAAAATTTTCCTCATTTATTTAGTTAAAAACTCAATTATACCCTATTTCGTCTCGTGTCGATCTTATTTTACTATTTTGTTTAGGAGAGAGGAAAGAGGGCAAAAGGGAAATAAATTCAACATTTAGTTGTAGGCAAGCAAAATATAAACATACAAATAATATATTATGATTGGAATAATAATTAAAAGGTCCCGTAGCTCAGTTGGTTAGAGCGTTGGTCTTATGAGCCGAAGGTCGCGGGTTCGAGCCCCGCCGGGACCAGAAATTTAAATTTTTTTTTTCCTTCTTGTTCTATTGATCCATATGTGTTAAATGTTTTCAAACCCAAGTAAACTTCATAGCCTTCAATTCTGTTTAAGCCCACGCGCGTAATCAAAGCAGTGAGGCTCATCATGGGGTCAGGGTATGCAAGTCCATACCCCAATTTGCCCTGGCATTCATGCCGAAAAGCACAGTACCATGTTGAAATGAAATCGCTAGCAAATCTCAAGCACAAATAGGACTGTCCACATTTGTTTGTTTAGAATAAGCAGCTTAAATTAAAGACTAATTCGGGCACTCTAATTCATAATTGATCCACTGTCAATGTAATAATGCCTAACTAGTAATAAAATAAAAATTGAGCTTCTTCTGACTTGAGTTTAACTATGAAGTATCATTTATGCGGTTAATTAGTCTAAGTAGTGAAGGGGTGGGGGCATGGATTCAAAATTGAAAATTCAGTTACTCTAGTTTGGAAGTCCTTATATATGCATGTGCCAAAAAAAGATAAAAGACTGAATGTCACATTAAATTATTGGATTTATTAATAATAAAAAATTTCTTATCAGCACATTTTGAAATAATCTACATGCGAATGTTACCATGTGCCACGATTCAATTGCATGCTCTTTAATTATTTTTTATTTAAGGAACAAGCATATATGCTCTTTATTAGTATTTGTTGGAAATTATAAAAAAAATATTACCTCAAAATTAAAGGAAAAGTGAAGTAAGGCGGGTTGAGGCGCGTTTTAAGTCGCTCTTTTTAAGATGATTCGCGCTATTATGGAAAAACCCGATGTAAAGTTTCTAGCACGTCGCCTCTAGGATACAATAAGCCCAGCCACTCACTGTTATTTTCTCTCAACTTCCACAACTTAGAGAAAATATGAAGCTCCATACAAATACCCTTATTTGTCCAAAGAAAAACTCACAAAAAACTTAAAGAAAATATGAAAATTATAGAAAATCAAAGAGAGAAGAGAGAGATTGTGAATTAGTGAGTGAAAATGCTATGGAGATGTTTCTATTTATAGGTGCAACAAGATGTAACATATGTTGCAGAAATTAATAGGTAGTCATGAATGAAAATGTAAGTTATGAAAAAATTCAAATTAGAATTGAAATCTGAGTTGAATAAAATTTATAACATATGGGGGTTACAACTAAATCAACATGTGAATCAAATCTGATTGAATTTTAATATGTAACAGATAAAAAAATATAAATTATAAAATGAATTCTGAATTGTTTTAAAAACTCAAACCTCCTTAACCTTCTTCCCTTCTTGCACACATGACGTGTCATCTTTTCTAAATCTACACCAAGTATGAGTGAAGGAAATAGCTAATAAACCACTCCATGTTCTCTTCTTCTAACCAATGTGGGACAAGAAGGTAAGTTTGTTTTTATTAAAATACAGTACCAACAGTGACATCTGCACATACGTACTGTACATACTCTATTTTGAAGTATCCTCGTAAAAAAAATGCATGCTAGTAATATCGTCTCATATATATATATATATATATAAAAGGATCACGTTCTCCTTACACTCTATTTTGACACCTATGTTTACATCTCGTTTTCAAAATACCATTATAGGTCGAATATTTTGAGAAATCGACAGTTAGATTATATACTTATTTTATGTTTGTCATATATGAAAAAAATCTTATTGATCCAACGGTTAGTTTTTTAAAAATATCATTTTGAAGAACTATTTTTTTTTTTTTTATTAATTAAAAACATAACAGGTTTTTATAGTGATATTTCTTAAAATCTGACCGTTGGATCATTATGATTTTTGGTATACATAACATATATAAGAAAAGTATCGAATCTAACGATTGGTTCATCAAAATATTTATTATAGCTAGGTAACTAGCGTTTTGAAAACGATGTGTAAACATAGGTGTTAAAATAGGGTGTAAGGGAAACGTGACCCTATATATAATGCAGTACGTCCTACTTTCACAAAATTCAACACAAAGTTCATAGATAATTGTGGGGTGCATATTTAGGTAAATCGATAGTTAGAGATTAAATATTTTTCTTATGCATACCATGCATATTGGAAATTACAGCAATTTGATAGTCGGTTTCTAAAATCCAGATCGTGAAAAAATATGATAGTTTTCATCGTTAAATATATACTATTACAGTTTTTTACATTCTATATTTTAAAAACCAATTGTCATATCACTATGATTAATTTTTAGCATACATGCATGATATGCATTAGGAAAATATTCAATCCACTCGAGGATTCTTCAAAATATTCATCTTCCGTACGTACATTCACTAAAAAAAGTTGATCTTCATGTACCCACTATAAAAAGGAACTGATGTTTACTCTACATGCAATGTTTAATTTGTCCCAATAACCTCATAGTACTTATCAATTATCATTCCCAGGAGAGATGGTTGATCCTAACCATTGGTATCAGAGCTTAGTTAAGGGTTCGAGTCGTGGGGAGTCATCTTGGAGGGGGGATTGTTGGAGGTTTTTCCCCAGTGTATAAGGAAATAAAGTAGATGGTAAACGCTTCATCCTAACATTATCGTCCAACCCATCATTTCAACCAAACAAAAACCCAATAAAACACTCTCATGGCATCCCCTGACTCCAACCCCATCAATGCTTGTGACTTCTCGGAGTTGAACCACAGTTTCTGAGGGTCCTCAACATCCATGAGCAAACCCTACTATTCGTCCTACTCATTTTCTTGGCTCTCTTCACTTTTATGCTCGGCCTCTTATGCCTCTATGCAGCGACCACCACCACCTCCCCTCCAACTCTGCCGCGGCTAGCATTGGGTCAGAATCGCATGCAAGCGACCGAGAAATGGCACAGTCACTTGGGCTTGAAGCCGCAACCATCGGTAGCCTGCCGATTTCTTTGTACCGTTCGTTAGCCACTAATACTTGCAGCTGCAGCAGTGATGGTGTTGATAAAGAAGAAAGCGAGTGCTGTATATGTCTTACTCTGTTCCAAGAGGAAGAGAAGGTTAAGGTCTTGCCTAAATGCCACCCTGTTTATCATTCTGAGTGTGTGGACGAGTGGCTCCGTACTCACTCAAGTTGCCCGCTTTGTAGACTGTCTCTCCGAGTTTACTCTTCCAACGCAGATGCCATTCCTTGATCTTTGAAGAAAAGGAGCACGACCATCAACATTTTTTTTTAATTACAGTTTCACTTTTAACTTATATCCACTCAACACATTTTACTTCTATAATTTTTTATTTTATTCCATATATTTACTATTACATTGAAGGGATTTGAATTGACTCCTTCTTTTAATTTAATTTTATAAATTTTCTTTTTCTTTTGAATATATTGGATCGGATTCAACCCGATCTAGACCTCGTCTATTCTTAATCCTTCTCCTAATACACTCTTACTAACTGGGCTAACCCTAATGACTTACTCCTATTATTGTTTTTTCTTTTTTTCCATTCAAAAATATTGATCTCCTATAATTTTGATTTATGATACTTTTCTCCTTATGTCAGGAAAAAAATTTAATGTGTCGGATTTGCCTTGTTTAATTTCTATAAAAACTAGTAATTTTTCTCCACATAGATTATTTATTATAAACTTTAATTTCCTCACAACATTTATGGGATGATAAAAGATGATTCTAGAAGTTTGTGTCACTCAAAACAAATCCGCTCAAATCATCTTTTCATCAAAGAATTAAATCAAATCAAATTGCTAACAAAAAAATAAAGTGAAAAGTGTACATCACAAATCAAAACTAAAGAAAATCAATATATTTGAAAATAAACTATATGAGTGTAAATTGAAGAACTGAAATTATAGTTATATCTTTTTTTATTATTTTAAATATTTTTCTTTTATGGATGAAAAATACTTGTCAGTAAATAGATCTTTCTTCCTTACTCTTACTCACAATATGTCATGTGTTCAACTAATAGGAAAGAATTGATCATGTACATGTATCCCCTATTTATGTTATTATGAAACAAGTCTGCATGTTCACGTTGGTTCATGTGATCAACATATCCATCCATATAACCATGCCCACATGTTGAAAAATATTACTTATAACATGTGGCAGGATTAGGGTCGACCCTAGCTATAAGCCAAGGAAAAATCTGCTTAGGGCTTATTTTTGTAAAAAATTAAGTCCCCCCAAGTTGGCTGCTTATAGGTGAGAGTAGCAACAAAAAAGATCTCTTATTTTCCCATACAAATTGTGATTGGGCCTCTTTTGGATTAGAAAAAAAAGTTGTGGGCTCCTCTGTCTCCTTTCTCACTAAAAAAATATGTGGGCCCTTTATTTTTTTGTCTTCATGATTTTAGTAATAACAATATATGCATCCAAAATTTGTACGATTACTAGCAAAACAAATTAAAAGAATAGTATGTAGTTTAATATATTACATATAATTTTTTTATTTTTTTATTTTGCCAGTACCTAGTAGGGCCCTAATTTAGGAGTTCGCTTTGGGCCTCCCAAACCTCGGGGCCGGCCGTGGGCAAGATATATATATATATATATGAACGGAGGCCCATGATGAAGAGTAAAAATTTTATACCGGCAGTTACAAGTAACGCACACCAAATGTCAATAACATATTAGCCCAGTGACATATATTCCCACTTGCAATAGAGGTCTCGAGTCCGAGTAATTAACAGTGCATTAAAACCTATACATTAATATTAAGAAAAGTTTGGGAGAGCTAGCTGCATATATATATATATTTATATTCCCATTTTTTGGAAGAGATCTTTAATTTAAATTCATAAAAATGTATTAATACTCATTTATTAGTATTAAATTGGAGATCAATAGATTTCCACATTTTAAAAAAAACAAAACACTAATTACTGTCAATCAAGTCCACCCAGCACATCTAGCTAGTTCACGAAAATTCAGTTTGATCAAAAGAGATTTACCATGTGATTATTTTATCAAAACATTCTTAAAAGGGTTTAAATGGTGGGAAAAGTTTCGATACAACCAAATTATTTAAATTGGTCAAACTAAGCCACTAGCTTCTTGACACATAAAATATTAAGTGACATGCACATCTATATATGATGATAGTTTTTTTTTTTTTTTTTTATTCTCCGACATGGAACTGACATGTACAATAGATAAACTAGTGGGCTGAGAGAAGAGTAGATCGACAAGAGGATCCTAACCCCTGGTGGGTTGATACCTTAATGGCAAGTGTATTTTTTGCAAGAAATAATTCTCTGTCTACATTGGCCTAGTAATTAACGTTATAGTCAAAGATATTTCATTGTTTCCGCTACTGTTCAAAGTAATTGATTGGACTCCTCTGTCACTTTTACACCGTTGGGTATAGGATTCGGCTTCCTCATACTAGAGTTGGTCACAATTTTGTGATAGCTACTTAGCTAGGTTGGCCTTGAGCCCAAGTAAGGATTATATACACACATATACATGTGCTATTATCAAGTCGAACTTATTCAAGTTGCATCAGATTATCTGTTTTAGAGGTACTTGCAGACTATATTTTGAAAAATCAACCGTTGGATAAGATATTCATCTTATGTTTATCTTATCTATAAAAAATCATAGTGATCCAATGATTGGTTTCTAAAAAAACTAACTATAAAAAATGGTGATATTTTAAAGAATAAAAAAGTCACAGTTTTTCAAAGTGACTTTTTTTTTTTTTTTTTTTCCATATTAAATTGGTCCGTTGAATCATTGTAAATTTTGACATATATGACAAACATAAGAGAAATATCTAATTCAACAGTCTGTTTTTCAAAATATGATTTGCAAGTGCGTTTAAAGCAAGTGACCTAAAGCAACTCGGGTCGACCTGATAAAAGCATTATATGGACAATTTCCTTGACATATATAGTTTCTACTTCTAATTTGATATGCGGTTTGCAAAACCTGACGTGAAATACATATTTTGAGAAACTGATCATTGGATTAAATGTTCTGCTTATACACATCATATATACCAAAAATCACATTGATCCAAGAAAACCAACTATGACATTTTCACAGTTTTTAAAAGTTTATTTTAAAACTATGATATTTTTGAAAAAGTAACCGTTACATCAATATGATTTTTTGTATATATGATATGTATAAGCAGAATATCTAATCAAATGGTTGATTTCTTAAAATAACTATTCTACGCTGGGTTTTACAAATCGTGTATAAAATTAAGGGTAAAAACTAGGTTTCAGGAATCGTGTGTCAAATTAGGAGTAAAAACTGTGTGTGTGTGGAGAGTAATTTTCCAACAAGGACTTGGCATTTTAGCCAAAATAAGATGAGACTTTTTGGACAATTAACCGTTGGTTCATATATTCTTTCAATGTATGTCATGTGTGCCAAAAATCACGGTGATCTAACGGTCGGTTTTTAAAATATAGATTGTGAAAAACTGTAACCGTTAGATACTATATTAATTTTTTATAGTATTTATTTTAGAAACCGACTATTAGATCACCGTAATTTTTGGCATGTATGTCATATATAGAAAGAATATTCAATCCGATTTTTCAAAGAATTCATCCAATATTGGTTAAAAAATCAAATCATATGATGACTAAATGGACATCATCCTTATTGTCGTTTCCCCAAGTCTTGTCATCTCAGCATAGACCTTTTAATATCTTTGTTATTGGGCACTTGGTGCGAAAAGTCCAACTTGGCGAATCCGCGACCTAGTCAAATTTATAATAACTTAACTCTCAACTGCATGAACTGTCTATTTGTCTTTGTCCATAATTACCTTAGAAAGTTTATTTAAGAAGGCTGAATGAAGTTGAACCTCTCATTTTTATATATATATATATAAAAGTATTCTAAGTCAGTTATACCATATTTTAACTAAAATCATCTAAAAAATTCAAGTTCTTGAATTGAATTTCTTAGCTGATTTTAGTTAAAATAAGATATAACTGACTAGAATATTTCACTATATTTATATGTATATATATAAACCACCAAGGAACTCATTTGGTAGTAATGTATGTGGATTTGTTGGTTTGATGTAACCCATGTTGTCCTAAATGATCGAGATCTTCAAAAATACATATTTGTTAAATTGAAATTGCATTTCATGTCATGTTATTCAACTTCACAAAATCATAAGTCAATTATTGGCAAAGAGGTATAAAATGAAGTACCAAAATTAACAATAAGATATATAATGGTTATTTGATTTGTTGACATTATAATTAACTAGTCCATTTTCATGTAGATTTCATTTGGGCCTAGTAGATCTGCGTCTAACACCATATTGAAGCATCCAACTCAAAAGGCCAAATAATTAACTCAGGGAGTAGAGAAGCTTAAGCCCAACTGAATATATAAAGCAATGTTAAGCCTTTGGATTACGTGGAATATTCTACGAGTTGAAAAGATATATTGAAACAATTTTTTCTGGCACTCCCTCACATTGTAGTGCCCAAAAGATTAGTGTGCACATGTACCCTAGACAATTTTTAGTGAATATTAATTGGGACCCTAATTATGCAAGTG
>JAESVK010000911.1:288221-314889 GCA_017140935.1 Hamamelis virginiana | reverse complement strand
TATATATATATATATGACGAGGGTATCTGGGCCAGTTTACGCGCATCTCGACTAATTCCCGGGTGATCGCAATACCTTACTAACCACGGACACCGAGTAAGACGCAAGGCGAATACCTTGGGTAGGTAGTCCAGGAGACTCGAAACGGGAATCTCGGACTTGGTATGCCGAAATCCAACCATCTGAGCTATCCTCTTAGATTAACCAGTTAATATAATTTGGCCCAAACCTTGGTCCTATATATGCAATCTTAACTTTGGGTTCATGAGTTGGCTAGTTGGGCACAATCCTAGTTCGGGTGCTTCTCAGTCCCCCACTTTGTAGTCCATATTTATATTTTTGCTTCCTTAATTAGCCCTTTAACTTACTCTTAATTATAGAAGAGCCAATTATAATATGCCAAACTCATAATTGAATAAATTTGTTTTTGTTTTTGCAAGAGAATTTAGGACATGGAGGTCCTGTGTTGATCCTATATGAGCAAGACACTGCAGTATGAGTAAAACACTTCAATAAACAAAGTGATATTGAAAGGCAATTTGTTGAATCTTCCTTCTTCCCCTTTTAAGGTCTGTTTGGATGAGTACGTTTAGCCTAAAATAACTTTTAGAGAATCTATGACTTCACATATCTCTTTAAAATTATATTCAAACCATTTCTTCACATATTAAAATTTTCATACTGAAAACACGATTGTGGCAATAGCTAGGGACCAACTTTGGTGAATCATAATATCACTTCTCAAGTCGTCTAAAATTGATTATTATCTCATTTCTTAAATCAAGTGAAATTTTGAGCTCCAAAAGTAATTTTAGACGAGATATTAGTGATGCAAGATTAACATTGTGACAAGGCCCAACATTAGCCTTGAGTCCTGCAATAAATTCCCTTTGTTTTTTTTGCCCTCCACTCAAGCCCATGAGAGATACACAATGGGAGATTGCTTTTCCCTTTCTCTTAAAAACCCTAACAGCAACAAAAGCAAGATTTGATCCCAAGTTTCTGGTATAATCATAAAACAAAATTTACCAATAGTGTAGCCAACACCTTCATACTTAATCAAAACTGTGTTTAGGCATGAAAAGCTGGCTGGATTTGCGTGTGAAATTCTGGCTTGTCTACATCTGTAATTGGGCTGATGGTCTTGGGCCAGCCCACCAAAATCATCTCCTTGTCTGGTAGTCCCTTTACTGGAAAAACCCAACATGATAGGGTTTCCCCCTTTTCACATTCCTTTTCTCTTTTCTATCTAAAACTAGGCCCACTTAATTTAATAGTACATTTGCTCTGCCTCCTGCTAAACTTATTGTACCTTAAAGTTCTTTTGTATACAAAAGATTTTTGTTTTCTATAATTTTCTGCAAATTTTCCCTCTTTCAGAGGATTTCTCAAGGAATATTCCAAATGGTCCCTACCCGAACAGTTAACCTCAACATTCTGAAATCAAATTTTGGCAATCTCTAAGAGTCAAAATACAAAACTTGTTTAGATTGCAGCCCAAAGAGTTAACCTAAACATTCTGAAATTGAATTTTCAGTCTCTTAGAGTCAGATTATTAGAATTTTTTTTTTCTTGAAACTAAGAAATAAATTGTGCATTTTATAATATTTAATTATTTGACAACTTAATTTTGATATAGTGATGAATCAGAATTTATAAATAAAAACTATATTTAATTTTTTGAGCAATTGAGTTCATTCTAAAAAAAACTAGGCATCAAAAGTTAGGAAGCCCCAACTTTTGCCACAATCACTTTTAGTATATAAATTTTAATACATGAAGACATAATTTAAACATAATTTTAAATAATTTTGTGAAGAGGTTGTTATTCAAAAGTGGTTTTAGAAAAAAGTTAACATAAATGGGCCCTTAGCTTTTTTGAGAAATAAAAGATTGTTATGTTGAAAGTGAAGGAAATATTTCGATAAATGAGCTAACAAATTTGTACGGGTAAGAGAGCAACATTCTGAGGTAAAAAGCATTATAATTAGGGCCCATTTGCATTATATTTTTCTAAAATCACTTTTTGAGGTCAAAATTTCACTTGATTTAAGAGATGTAGTGATAATCACTTTTAGACAACTTGAGACAAGATAGGATGTTAGCAAAATTTTTCATACAATAAGTGATTGTGGCAAAAGTTGGGGCGTCAAAAGTTAGGAAGCCCCAACTTTTGCCACAATCACTTTTAGTAAATAAATTTTAATACATGAAGACATAATTTGAATACCATTTTAAATAATTTTGTGAAAAATAGTTATTCAAAAGTGATTTTAGAAAAAATTTACATAAGCGGGCCCTTAGTCTTTTTGAGAAATAAAAGATTGTTATGTTGAAAGTGGAGGAAATATTTCGATAAATGAGCCAACAAATTTGTACGGGGCAAGAGAGCAACATTTCGAGGTAAAAGATGTTTAGTATATATATTTATATAAAAATGTTATTATCAGGTCGACTCAGGTCACCTTTATTGGCTAGTTTCATAAGAGATTTTGTAAAACCGACCATTGGATTAGATACTCCTCTTCTGTATGTTATGCATGTAAAAAATCACAGTGATCCAATGGTTGATTTTTAAAAAAACTTAATGTAAAAAAAATGGTGATATTTTGAAGAACAAATAAGTTGCATATTTTCATAATGATATTTTTCAAAACCAACCGTTGGATCACTATGGTTTTTTGCAGGCATGACATGCTGAAGAGGGATATCTAATCTAACGGTCGGTTTTACAAAATCTCATTTGAAACTGGCCATATGGAGATGACCTGATGCGACTTTACGTTAGGTCGACCTAAAAATAGCATCTCTGTATATGTATATATAATTAACTAACAAATTTCAATTATCAATACACTTAAATTGAATTTTAAATAACAAAGATAAAAATTAGGTGGACTGCAATAGTAAAAAATTTATGAGCAAAATTAAAATTTAACAAGGGGCAAGTTTCTAATTATTATAAAATATATATATATAAAAATAACATTTTTAAAAAGTTGAGAGTGGGCATTTGCCCCCTACTTATGGCCGATATGAGTTGAGTGCCACACCACCAATTCTTTCCTCTCAATGCTCTTTTCAAATAATGAGTTATATTTGGAGCAAAATTAGCATTAAGACTTCCAACTGTAATTTATTCAAGGGTCCTCCTCCGACCTAAATTTGAATTGAATTTCTTTTTAACTGGTTGCGGAATTTCAAAGCCATGGTTAGTCCTAGAGACCATGAGCTGATGTCGATGTGTACAGAGTACAGACTATGCTGACAAGACCAAAAGCTTCTGAGCTGGCCCACTCACCAATTGATGGCTGTACTACCATGCTCTTGCGAGTGAGTGACCACATGCTTCTGATAATTTTTTTTAAAAAAATTATATAAAAATGTTGATGTAAGATTTCTTGGACATTAAGCAAAAAGCCTCTGTTTATATTTGGGAATGAGTAAGAAAATAACTTTAAAATGTCATAACAAAAAAAACTTAATTACACTTTTGACTTTTCTATCCTATGTTTTGGGTAGTTTTTAATTTAGTCCCTCGACTCTATTTTTTTCTTAATTTCCATACGCAAATTATAAGATGTTTTTCAATCAATGACAAAAGTGAGATGGATGTTAAGTTGCAAACGGCAATCTAACGTGGCAGATGAGATGGTGAAACATTTGCCCATTCAAACTAAGATTCCTGCCGTTCAAACCATTTCGTTAAGAAAATGCATAATATATTCTGTACCCCGTTCAGACTAAGAGTAAAATGAACTAAATTTTCTTTTCTAACCCGTTCGAACCAAGACAAAAAATTTACAATTTTTTTCCATTAAAAGTTACTTTAATTACAAGGGGAATTTGGCTAAAGGTCCTCATTTAGAAGATTTTCATGCCAAAAATCCTATCAAAAGAGTTTTCTTTCCAAAAGTCCTTTTGGTATGAATTAGACATAAATACCCCACCTTCCTAACAATCTTCGATGCCACCTACATCTCCAACCCCCAGTTCAGTACGTCACACCCCGTAGTGACCTACATTAGTTTCCTAAGCCGGAAACGCATGTCACTACGCCCGAAACGCAGGTCTCTACGTCGGAAACGCAGGTCACTATGCCGGAAAATACAAGTCACTACGTCAAAAAAAAAATCTTTTTTTTTTTCCTACATTTTCCAATCAACCAAACAAAAAGTTAGTAGAGACCAGTAAAAGGCTTTCTAAATTAGGCGTTGAGAATACTCAATTCAGTAAGGCTCTCTTGGTAAAGGATAAGATGATCGAAGATTTAAATGAACACAAGACTCGGGTAGAAGCAAATTTTAATGCACTAATGACTAGCCTAGATTCCACAGAGAAAGACAATGCTTCTTTGAAATATGAGGTTCGAGTGCTTGAGAAGGAGCTTGAGATTCGAAATGAAGAAAGAGAGTTTAACCGTCGAACTGCTGATGTATCACACAAGCAACACTTGGAGAGCGTGAAAAAAATAGCAAAATTAGAATCTGAGTGTCAGAGGCTTTGTCTCCTAATTTGACAAAGTTTAGGGCTTGAATTCTTGTAATAAATGTCTATGCAGATCACTTATTGCCAACTTGTCGGGTGCTAATTGCTACAAATCTGATCTCAACTGATCTAATGGGTTTCCACCATTAGATCTTCGCCTGTATTCTGCGTCGATCTTCATCGGAGACATCAAACGCCAGTTTAGGTGGAGGTCGCCGGAGAAAAAGAAGAAAATGGGAGATCACACTGCCAGAGAGAGAAAGAGAGACAGAGAGGGGAGAGACGAAGATGAAAGGGGATGAGTTAATTTTTAAGGGCAAATTTGTTATTAAAATGGATAGTTTTAAAAGATTAGGACTTTAAGCAATAAAATTTTTTAAAATGGGACTTTTAAAAGAAAAAAATCTTGTTGTAGGACTTTAGCCAATAAATACTTTTAAAATAGGACTTTATGCCAATTATCTCTAATTACAATGATAATTGTAAGATGTAAACTGAAGTATACATATAGGATAATAAAAAACATACACTAATTGGTTTCTTTTGTATGATTGGAACTTTTAGTTTCATCAAGGTAGATATTTTGGAGATTTTGTAAAATCTCATTACAAAAACTAGCAAATGTTGTGATGCATTCCTTTCCATCTCAACCATATGCATTATATCATTTATCCTCGTTCGCGATGTGCTTGGGCTAAATTCAACGCGATTCCGACATTTCCATGTCTCGTACTAGTTCATGCAAATGGTAGCCATTGAAAGTAACCAATCTAGGCATGAAATCGGACCAAACATTTCGGTTTGACTTTATCAGTTTACCCAATTCAACAATTTGAATATATATTTTTTCCACTGATTTCAACTTCTCGTTGGATCAAAATCATCTTGAAAATCCAATTTGGGGTATTATGTCAAAGCAGGTGAGCTGGGATTTTGAATTTATTAGATTCGGTCCAAGAGAGTTCTTGGCTAATTTTTGTGATGAGATTTTGTGCAATCTCCAAAATATCCATTTTGATTAAACTAAAAGTCTCAATAATACAAAAGAAACCAATTAATGTATATTATTTATTATGTTATTTGTTTGCTTCAGTTTCCATCTTACAATTGTCTTTGTAATTGGAGTAACTTTCAATAGAAATAAAAAAAAAAAAAAATTGTAATTGTAAATATTTTGTAGTGGTTCGAACGTACCATAAAAGAAAATTTAGTGCATTTTACTCTTGGCTCAAATGGAGCAAATAATATGTTATGCATTTTCTTAGTGAATGATTTGAGCGGCAAGACCTTTGAATTGAAAGAGCAAATGTTTCGCCATCTCATCAGCCACTTTAAATTGCCGTTTGTAAACTCAACATCTGTCTCATTTTTGTCCTTCATTAAAAAACATTTGATAATTTGTGAATGAAATTGAAAAAAAATAAAATTTAAAGCCCAAATTAAAAATTACCCCAAAATAAAAGGTACAAAATATAATTAAGCCAAAATTCTTTCAATAAATTTGCACTCATGATTTAAATGAGCCCCACTGTCGACATTTTTCTATTCAAAATAATTTTTATTCTGACCAATTGATGATTGTACTACCATTCTCTTTCGAGTGATCACAACTTTTTGATATATATATATATTATAAAATAAAATTATATTGAAGGCTGATTTAAGATTTATTTGACATTAAGCATTTAAGCCTCTTTGCATATTTAAGCCTCTATTATCCATTTATCCTTCAATCAGCATTCTCTTGCGGGTGAGTGATAACACAACTTTTTGATATTTTTTTTTAAAAATTATATAAAATGCTGATTTAAGATTTCTTGGACATCAAGCATTTAAGTCTTTGTTTTTATTTGGAAACGAGTAAGAAAAAAAATATTTTAATGTCTTAACCAAAATTCTTTATATAAATTTAAGGGTATTTAACCAAGAATCCCCTAGTATATAGGTTCTATACCCAAATCCCCTTATAGAAAATTTAATTTATGAAAGAGATAGATTATATAATTTATGACGGATTTACTCTCATTTATACATTCTGATTTTAATTTTTTTTTCCAAAATTGATTTTTGCAAAAAAAGAATACATTAATTGTTATATCTTTTCAAACAGGTAAATTTATATATTGTATACATTTAATATGATTTTCAAACAAGTAAATTTACCTAACTCGTATACACATTGTGGATGCATACATGGTCATATATATCTTCAAACAGATAAATTTACATAAACTGTATTGTATGCATCAAATTTGATTTTCAAACAAGTAAATTTACGTAACCCGTATACACGTGTTGGATGCGTATATTGTCGTACATTTTAAACATGTAAATTTGTATAAAATATATATATGCATCTAATTTAATTTTCAATAAATCCCAAAAAAAAAAAAATGCAATAATGCAATTCACTATTAATGGACTCTTTAAGAATAGATATAGAAAAGAGACTAATAATTTAAAATTTGAAATGAATGTAATTTAAATATTTTCTATAAAGAGTTCAATAATATAAAAATTCTCTATGAATAGTCTCATATAGATACAAACTCTAAAAGAAAACCACAATAAATGTAATCTTATCAAATAATGGCAAATCTGTCAATATAAAAAAATGGTTGACTTTAAAATATCCTGTAAGAATCTCACAGTAAATCTTAGAGGGTGTTGGAC
Source organism: Hamamelis virginiana (assembly GCA_017140935.1). Classification (NCBI taxonomy): domain Eukaryota; kingdom Viridiplantae; phylum Streptophyta; class Magnoliopsida; order Saxifragales; family Hamamelidaceae; genus Hamamelis; species Hamamelis virginiana. The sequence goes on along the minus strand of JAESVK010000911.1, from coordinate 307,728 downwards.
TTTATGGTACGGAATTTAAATCATAGAGGGGTCTGAATAATTTTTCCTAAATTTAAAATTTCTACTCTTAATTTAATTAAGTCTACACTGGTGGACATATTGATCAAAATGATTATTTTTTTGAAAATAATTTTCAATCTGACCGAATTAGGAATACATTTTTCGCAATGACTTTCGAGTAAAATTAAAAATTGAAACAACTATTTTATATACTCTAACTTGATGATTATTAAAAAAATGTGCCCAATTCAGTCAAATTGAAAATTATTCAACAGAATGATCAAAAGCTCCCATTGTCCTTCAACTTAAATTTGAATAGAAATTGGGACCTTCAATCTCATCACATTGCAGCATATCTCTGTAAATATCACCATTCACCAGTATAGGACCCCTAACGTCTCATAAAGCCTACGCAGCTGGGCTCCATCTGCCACATCAAGGTGGTTTTTGCAACAGTTAAGAGTCTTGTGAATGAAACCCAAGAATCTCTCTCCCCCCATCTCTCTCTCTCTCTCTCTCTCTAGGACATATACACCAACCTTTATGTTGAAACCGACCAACCGCTGAACTCTGGGAGTCAGTTGAAAGGTCTCTGTCCTTATCACTGGATTCAAAGGCACTTACTTTCATTTGCTTACTTCTTCCATTACACATACCCCTCACCTCTCTCAACCAACTTCACCTTTTTTTTCCCCATCGTTTTCTGGTTCTATTTTAGGATTTATCAGTTCATTTGGGAAGAATGAGAAAATTATCATCATCTTCAAAAGGGTTGGTAAAGAAAAATAGTTATAATGGTGAGATCGAGTGGGAGCTAAGGCCTGGTGGTATGCTTGTCCAGAAGAGGGATGCTGGGGATGCTGTTTCTGGTCCTATGATCAGGATCAAGGTCTCTCATGGTTCTTATCACCACGAAATCACTGTCCCTGCTCAATCCACTTTTGGTAATCATCTGATTCTATGATCCCCCTTTCTTTCTCTGTTGAAATATTATGTGTATTTGCTTTATTTGGTCTGCTTAGTTTAAATGTTGTTAATGCTCATTAGCTGTTCTTGGTATTTATATTTTCCCCTTTTGGGATTTTACTTGGTTGAAGATTTTAAGTGGGTTATTGCTATTCAAGTCAGTTTGGTAATTCTAGTCTTCATATCAGTGTGTTTGTGTGTGTGTGTGTGTGTGTGTGTACAATATATGGAATTTAAGTTATACTTGATTGATTTTGACGACGAATTGAAGGGATTTTGAAGAGGTTCTTTGCTTATCGAGTCTGTTAATTATGATTTATGATTATTAATTTTCCACCACTTTTTTTAATTACTGGATTCTGTTTTTCTATTTTTCTTTTTTCCTTTGCACATTGATGTTTACTTGCTTTAATTAATGGGCATTTGGGCTTTAGACATCCCACACATATCGAAATTGGTCTATTTTGCTGTTTCCATAAGATTCTGAATCTCTGATGAACAAATTCTTCCTTTAGAATGTTGTCATTTCAAGTGATCAGACACTAACATCATTTATTAACTGAAAATGGCTGGTTGTTATCAGTTTGTAATGTCTTTTGTGGGTTCTTGCTGTTTCTTTGGAAGTTTTAAGTATCAACCATCATTGTTGAAGTATCTCCTACAAGTTTTCGTGTTGGATATTGCCCCTATTGTGGGTGAACCTAGTAAATCTTGTCTGTTGTGAGTCACTGTGTTTGCACCAGTTTCTCTTATTCTTGCATTCTTTCTTTCTTACACGCGTTATTGGTTTTTCCATGGATTATGGAATTTTGCTTCATATTTTGGTGTGTTGGACTCTGGCAACTGGATTTGTGTTGGTGGGAATAGGCTGCAACACTTATATTTTTTTCTGCATTCTGAAATTCTTGCACAATTGCTGTATCTGGTCTAAATGGAAGGGGATCTGAAAAGGGTTCTTGCCCATGAGACTGGCTTGGAGCCTAGAGAGCAGAGATTGTTGTTTAGAGGGAAAGAAAAGGAGGATGAGGAGTGTTTGCACATGGTGGGTGTAAAAGATATGTCAAAGGTGATACTATTAGAGGACCCAGCCAGCAAAGAGAGGAAGCTTGAGGAGATGAACAGAAATCAAGGCATATTAAAAGCCTATGAAGCCGTCGCCAAAGTTAGAGCTGAGGTTGATAAGCTCTCGGAGAAGGTTGAGTTTTCTTTATTTAAATGAAACATTTTTGTTTGGCATCACGGAAACTTACTTATGTATGTTCATTAATGATTTAGGTTGTTGCCTTGGAGACAGCCATGCGCGGTGGCATCAAGGTTGCAGACAAGGAATTTGTTGTGTTGTCAGAGTTACTCATGGTGCAGTTGCTTAAATTGGATTCTATCGAGGCTGATGGAGAAGCGAAAGTGCAGAGGAGGATCGAGGTTAGTAGTTATTGTTGCTATGCTTGTTTTTCTGTTTTTCACACACTGCTTTTGTCAATGCTTATCATATGTTACCAATTTGGTCTAGAACATGTTGAAAGCTTATCCAAATCCCTAATATTTTTTTCTGTTTCCTGAGTCAGAATCCAGGTTAGGCTTCAATTAGATGCTGGCTCTCCATGTGGCCAGGATTGTTTTCTGTTGAATGTGACATACTTATAACTCATACAAATTAGGCCTAGTAATACTGGACACTGTCCATTTTCAATGACTAAACCTAGTGGGATGATTTGGAGTTCATGTTGGGATCTCATTGCAAGTAAAAATCTTAATGGGTTATGTAATTAGGCCTCATTGTGCTTATTGATAATACTGTTTGCCTTTGCTCTATACTTGAGAGAGTGAGTGTGAGAATCTATATACGGTCATCGTCCTCATGATATTTTACAGAGAAAGCCATTGAATTTCTTGTGTTGAAAAGAGACTGGTTGATCATTTCACATTTTCGCTTCTTGGGTGGTTATAGATAGAGAGTGGCCGAATCTACAAAGAGGGGCTTTTTTTTAATAAGATAATTAACTTGGTAATTTGGGTAGGTCATTGACCAAACTATACATCGGGTGGTGACACGTGCTGGGTCCCTAGACGTGACACATTCCATTCACTTATTGGTCCATGTCACGCCAGCATCTTATACCATAAACATATATAAATAGAGTTCAACTAATGAACAAAAAAATGTGAACTCACATTCCATTTACTCATGAGTGCCTTGATCCAGCTTGGAATGAACCCCTGAAATTGGATGTTTTGCTGCAAATGTAAACTCACAGAGAAAAACCCCAAATGGAGTTTCACATATCAGCTAATCAATTTAGCTGTTCGATCATTATGCATATTGGGTGGTGAATTGGGATTCATAATGTTTTCAATTTTTCTGCACAGGTCCGTCGTGTCCAGAGCTTTGTCGATACACTCGACAATCTAAAGGCAAGAAATGCTAATCCCTTCTGCAGTAATGGCAATGCTGTATCAGTGACTACAAAATGGGAGAAGTTTGAGTCGGGAATCGGAAGCCTGAGCGCACCAAACCCACTACGATCTTCTACAAAAATAACTCATGATTGGGAACTTTTTGACTAACAAAAACCTCCTTCCATTTTGCATAAGTGCATAATGATGTATAATCACATAGGACTTGAAAGTTGAAATCCATTTTCATAAAGCTTTTTTCTGCTGTTCTGAGTTCTGATTGTTAATTTCTGTAAAACAGACGAGGGTTTTATCCATGAATGTAGAAAATGCTGCAGTTATGTTTTGAATAACAATAATATTTGTACTTAATGGTTTCTTTATTTGTTGTCTTGAATAGTTGAACTGCTGGCACTAGGGGTGTGCGCGGGTCGGGTGAGGACGGGTGGAGGGTAAAACCGCCAATCAATCCGCCGTTGGCGGGTGGCTAATTCTCTCACCCGCCAACCAATCCACCTACCTTAATAACCGACGGATTTGTTAAATATATGGCGGGTTTCAACTGCCGGGTTGGGTGGATTGAACGGGTGAAGCATTACTTCTTGTTTTTTATTTATTTATTTATAAACACATAATAAGTTCTTAAAACCTTTTTAACAAGCAAAAACACCTCAAATTCATATCTAACAATGTAATATTGTGTTATTTAGTAATTAAACTATAATCCAAACAATTCTTCCAATAGTAATAAACTACAATATCAAAATAAATTGCCCTACAACAATAGAAGCTACTAACTAGATACATAATAATAATAATAACAGTTCATTGTTATTAAAAAATTTTACAATCTAACATATGGTCTCACATTCAAAATTGAAAGGATATCAAAACAAATAAGTGCATATTCAAACTATCATAATAAATATCTCTAAAGTATAGTATCAAAATAAATTGCCCTACAACAATAGAAGCTACTAACTAGATACATAATAATAAAGGTTCATTGTTATTAGAAAATTTTACAATCTAACATATTGTTTCACATTTAAAATTGAAAGGATATCAAACCAAATAAGTGCATATTCAAACTATCATAATAAATACTTTAAAGAAATAAAAAACAATAACTTGCAAGCATATTCAATTAAGGAAAAATATAAGGTAGTAATAAATTTTATTTTATATAAATATAATATTTATTTATATATAATTATTTGGCAGGTGGGGTCAGGTTTAGGGCGGGTTGTCACCTCTATATCCGCCAACCGACCCAACCCGCAAAAAATTCATCAAATACACCCAACCCAACCCGCCTAACCATTATAACCGCAGGTTGCGAATGGGATCGGGGTGGGTCGGGTCCAGTGGGTTGTGCGGTTTTTTGCACACACCTAACTGCTGCTCCTTTCCTGTTTGCTTGCTTTCTGTTTCCTTATAATGACCTCATGCCTCCCACATAAAGGCCTTTATGTAGGCATGGACAAACATCCCCTTAACTAAACATAAATTTCAACCATTCATGCCCAAGAGCTTGTTAGAAAATTTTGAATCATTCTTCAATTTTTATATTTTTCAGGTTAGTTTTAATCCATGCCCCACCTATTTTCGCTAAAATGTCTAAACTAATCCTTCAGGATGGGCAAGATCATCCGCAAACTCTGTCCATTCAATAATTAAGGTGTCAAAGTTCAATCATAGAACCTCATGAAATGTGTATTTGACCGCCTGAGCTTCCCATGCAGGATCCATTGCTACTTAAGTGACTATAAATCACGAATATGATCACAGGAATTGACATTACGCCGTGGATGAGATGATTTAGGCTAAACTGATTTTGAAATGACAATTTGGATATGAACACGGGCATATAGATGCCATAACAAGCAAAAAGATTTTGATACGCTTGATATAAACAAGATCTATCATATGATGGTTTCAAATTCTTTTGATGGCACAATGGCAAAGATTTAACTAAGCTAAGATCAGTTAATTAATTGCTTTATGGGCTTGTCTAGAAGAATGAGAAAGCCATAAAAAATTAAAAAATTCCGTTGCCGGGACTTGAACCCGGGTCTTTCGGGTGAGAGCCGAATATCCTAACCAACTAGACTACAACGGATTTGCAAGTCATTTGTTCATACCTAACTACATATTCTATAAAAGTCCCCATCTATAAAAAGAAAAACTAAAGCTACTTTCCCTCTTTTTTTTTGCGCATCTGGTTGACAAAGTAGAAAAGTCCCACTACTAACTCTTTCTTACAGGGTAGAAAGGAAGTTCCATTAAGTTACTTTTCTTTTCATTTCCTTTCCTCTATTTCACCTTCCTGCATAACTTTCTTGATGATCAAACGGAGCCAATCCTGCATTTTTAATGATACCCAAACTTAAGGAATTAAAGCGGCCTCCAAACCTAACCTGCTTAGCTGATGAAAAGAGCATGTACGCTTCTTTCTCACCAGGTTTGAACTTGATTCTTTCCCTTCCACTTTCCTTAACAAAATATATATTTATTTGTTAGTGTGGGTGTAAAATGTAACTGCAGATGAAGTAAATCAATAATCAATTCACATGTAGAAGGTCACTTTCATTTTCTCATACTAAAAATGCCATTAGGCTTCAGGTAGAAGGATACTGTGTAATTCTGGTCAGAAATGGACTGGAACTCGCAGGATTTTAGAGGATTTGCTCCTCAAGATATCTGGCACACATCAAAATAAAGTAAGCCTAGGTTCTCCAATGAAAAAGAAACATCAAGTGCGCGCAGCATCAATTTGATAAACTGCATTCTTGTAATATCTTATCCTCATCAATTTTCGTCAAGTCTAGCTTGACGAAAATTAGGTAGACGTTTTCCCATTTTTATCCTGTATGAAAAGTGGCACAAACATCACTGTAGTTGTTAGGGTTTTAGGAAACTGTCTTATTATATCATTTTTACAGGAATTGATTTCCAACACAGCAACTTAGCTAAATAGAAAATTTCCATGAACACTTGTGCTGTGTTTGGATCTTAGAAAGAGAAAGGGAAACGAAGGAAAAATGGTGAAAGTTGTTTAGAAATGGATTTCCTTCTTAAAGAACTTTTAAACTTTTCCTTTCCTTCAACTTTTCTGAGATCCAAACAGAGGCTTAAAAGTTAAAAACTGTATCTACATACTCAATGCATTTTATGAACAATCTTAATCGCATGGAGTATGGGCAGTAGAAAATGAAATCACAATAATAGTTTTTTTTTTTTTTTTTCATCACAGAATTATCAATTTTCAAGGAGTCTACAACCATAGTTTGTTCACTAACGAAGTTTCTATTGGTAAATATTTCAATTTTTTTTTTTTTATTAAAAAAAAAGAAAGAGAAAGAAAAAAAGGTAACATAATATGAATGATCCAGCTCAATTGAATAAAGTAAACAATACATACAATGGCGGAATGTCTCTAAAGTAACATGATTTGAATAAAGTAAACAATACATAGAATGGCAGAATGTCACTACATGTATTGACATACTGAAATTAAAAGACTGAGCAAACTAAAACCAAAATTAAAATTGCAAGCCTGTAAAGCATTCCCCCCTGATATATAAGTAGCACAATGTAAAAGGATGATTTAACTTACCAATGATTCATAATTCTGCGTCTTCACTTAACAAAAATCGACTCTGCCTCTTCATCAAGCTAATGGTTATCGTTGCCTCACCTTCATTGTTTAGGTCAATCCTAAACCAAAAAACAGAAAATTCACTTCAGCAATTGAATAATTAAATTGCCATCAAAAAAGAAAATATAAATGTATTGGGATAGCTTTAACTTTTGCTTTTAGGTAGCAGTAAAAGAGAATCAAAAGCTACTACAAGTACAAGAGAATCAATTTGTGTTTGAAAACTATACGTTAAAAGTGATTTTCATGCTAGATGTAATTTTAGCTAAAGCTAGGGACAACTTTGGTCAAAATCAATTTTTAAATTCATAATTTATTATGGGTTTGACATCCAAACAAGCCCAAAATCAATTTTAGACTCGAAAAGTGATTTTAGACCTCTAAAATGCTAATCCAAATGGGGCCTCAACTAAGGATTCCTCAGTTCAGCAAAATATATCTTCAAAAGAAGAAAAAAAACTAAAACAGAAACAAAAACTAAAAAGGTGCTTTTCAGCAATCTTATAATAAATTTTAAGTTTCTGTAAGCTCTCATTCATTCATACTTATAGTGGATTAGGGGTTACAAGCAGTTTGGGGTCAAGTTTACATAATTTGCAAGGCCCAGTTTGCAGTCTTATAAAAAAATTTCTCTTCTCTGTAATCTTCTTCATTTCAAATAGTATCAATTATAGGAAAACTCCCTCAAATACCAGACAGCTTAAAATATTAAAAAAAAAAAAAAAAAAATACTGAAATTCAAAACCAAACAAATAAAATGCGATCGCCAATAATCTAAAACTCCTTCCTTTTGCTTTGCTACTTCAAATTCTCTAAAACCAGACTTTCAGACGCGATTCAATTGTGCAAATGTAATATAAAGGATCTCAATTGAGTTAATATAATGAAAAAAGAGTTAAATCAAGAAGAGACGATAATTTGGTGCAAAGAATCTAAAACTCCTAAACCTCAAATATTCTCAATTATAGGTAGGTTTTAGAATTTGCTACGAGTGTTCTAAATTGTAATGGCATCTAACATAACTCTGTAGTTAGACATAACATATTAACAAAATCTTGACCATCGCTTGGGATATCTGTTGGCAAACATAAAAACCTGGTAATTGAATTATTTCTTACAAGCATAATTAAATAGGCATGATCAATCGAGGCCAAAGCCTGATCAATTTAGGGTGTGGTTACACTCATGGATCGATCCAAGCTTGGCCCAAATCAATACAAGGTGTCTTAGTTTGATATATTAAGATCCAGAGAAGTGGTGAACTGGTTCTATGAACTATGATAGATTCAATGATCCTTATGGATTCAGTGATTGTTCGTGGTTAGAGAGCTATGGATTCAGCTCATGGTTGAAGGCTTAGAGCTTGGGCATGGATTCTTTCAAGTTGAAGAGAAGATGAAAGGACTGTTATTGAAGGCTTGTAGATTTGAGTCGTGCATTTGTAAGTAGAGTCTTTCTTCATTCCTAGTGCTTCGTTCCGAGGCTTTTCCAGTTTGGGTTTTCCTCATAATAATCCTTCGGTCAATTGTGAGTGATTGAATTATTTACCGTGTTTAGGATTTAGAAGCATATTTGTTATAGGAGCCCTTTTCTTATGAGGATGTCCTCACATAAGCTGACTAGGCTTTTTAGCCACTGTAGGATGGATATTTTGAAAAACTGGCCGTTGGATTGAATATTCTTCCTATGTATGACATTCATGCCAAAAATCATAGTGATCTAAGAGTCAGTTTCTCAAAATATAGACTGTGACAGTAACAATCTTATTGTCACAGTTTTTCATGGTTTGTATTTTAGAAACCGGACATCAAATCACTGTAATTTTGACATGCATAACATACATTGGAAGAATATCTAGTCCAATGGTCGATTTTCCAAAATTTCGATCTTACATTTAACTAAAAAGCTAAGTCCTCACATAAGGAAGTCCTCATAAGAAAATTATTCTTTGTTATAGTATAGTCAATTTAATCAATACTTGATAATTGTGCTACATAAGTGAAATCCATACTCACAAAGGTTTCCCATAATCCTCAGTCGATGACGACGACAAGGTGAAGGGTAGACTCCTTTTGGATCTTGTAGTGAGTGAGGGTACGGCCATTTTCGAGTTCTAAAAACCCAAATTTCAGCTTTTGCATGTCTGGTGGGAATCCTTCCTTGTCTTGGATTTTGGCTTTAACACTGTTGATGGTGTCAGAACTCCCGACCTTGAGAGTTATAATCTTGCCATCGAGGAATTTCACATAGATCTGCATCTGTAAACATGAAACAACACAGAAATCATAATCTTGATAGAATAGAGATCTTTTAGAGCAAAAAAGATTTACACACTCATCAAAACACAAAGAGATCCACAATATATCAATTTCTATAACAAAAACATAGAAATAGAGACAACTAGAATCCGATTCCAAACATACCCTTTGTTTGAGAGAGGGTTCCTCCATCCAGCAAAAAATTTCTTTAAAAAAATACAAAAAGATGCTCATTGCGACATTGCCCATACCAACTTTCCAATCAATCAAAGGATCTCCTTTTTCGTTTGATCAAGTAAAAGTTAAAATATATAAAAAGAACCAAGATTAAGAGCACTCAAGCATTCCTGTACACACGAGGTATACAAAAAGAGAAAGCAAATACAAAGAAGAATAAAATATAAATGGCAAGAATCAAGGAAACAATGCAGAGACACCCAGATCTCAAAAACATCCGGCCCTTTCCACACAAAAGGAAATCTAGCTACCCCTATTCCTAGCTCAACCCACCAAAAATTATTTCGTTCCATTCACTCCAAAAAGTCAAAAAAATTGCGTGGGGTACCAAATCCCACATCAAGAGAGCCAAATTCTTGCTTCTTTTGCACCACCACCCTTCTAATGATAAGTGAACTATTTCAAAACCCAAGATATCCCATAAGAGCCAAAACAAAAAAAAAAAACAAAAAAAAAAAAAACAAAAATCAACAAATCTCTAGCCACTTGACAATGAAAAAGAAGGTGATCCAGCAACTCTTCTGCTTACTTGCACCATAATGTGACTATATTAACAACCATTGAATAATGTCATTGTTACATGGTCTTGGGTAAGACTCAACCCCAAAAGCTAGCTCAAGAGGTGAGGGTGCCCTTACGCTTATATACAGTATATTACTTTCATACCTAGTGCCACGGCCTGAGAATTTCCTCGCCCAACCGTGCGGCCTCAGACGCAAGCAAGCACTGCTATAATGCGCTAACTCAACCTTATTATAGCTAACTCAACCTTTAACCCCTCGTGTTAAGGTTTACAAGAAGAAAAACTAGCAAGACACATTAAAAGTTTTTTCCACTATTAGCCTTTTATAAGCAGTATATATATATATATATATATGTAGACTGGGAAAATGATCAAAAGGACCCTAAATACGATCTTATTTATCAAGAAGTCCAAAGCATAAGATGCTATACCGTTTGGCCCCTTTGGATTAAAATTAAATTAATGGAAGTGCATATTGCTTGTAAAGAATGCTTTACAATGCTTTAGAGAGTTGTTGTGGCTATGGTTGTGAGGATATGTGAGGATGATATGTACAAATGAGGCCCCTCCTCATATTTATAGCCTACTAGTGACTATTCTAGAAAGCTACAAGAATTCACATGTTCTAGAGTTTTCTATATACACATGTTATTTACAAGGCTCCAAGCTTCTAGAGTGTTCTAACCACATAAGCATCACATGCTAAATACAAAGTCCTAGAATATTCTAGAGACTCATGCACAATGTGGAACTTTAGCTCACTTTCTCCCACGTTCTAGAAGCTTCCAAACCTTCCAAAGGTTGTTCCAACATTCTAGATAATTCTTGAATCTCCTTTGTATGCCGCAACCTTCTAGAATGTTCTTGGCCCTTCCCTTGCATGCTACAAGGTTCTAGAAGGTTCTTGGATGATCTCCACTTATGTGTAGGAAAAGTGTAGGGCATTCTAGGCTTTTCTAGAAAGTTCCAAGAATGTCTCTCCCTTGAATTGCCATTTTTCCATGCCAAATGTGGCGGGTTGTTACACTCTCCCCCACCCATCTTGTCTATGCATGACGCTCCTTCCTCGAAAATGGCTATGGAGTACATGAAAGGTATGGGAACTACCCTGACTTGCTCGAAGAAGTCCATTCCCAGCACCATTTAGTGGTTGTCCATCTCGGCCACTGTAAAATTAACCTTCCCACTCCACGAACCAATACGGATATCCACGTTGTGCGCTACACCATGTAACGGCTTTGCCTCCGAGTTGACTGCCTTGAGCCATCCTCGCCCCTTGGAGGTCCTCAAGCCCAGTCGCTTTGCCTCTCCCATCAAGACAAAGTTATGCGAAACCCTAGTGTCTATCACGGCCCTTGCCGCCTTCCCATTGACATTTGCTTCGACATACATTAGCCCCTTGCTCCCCTGAGCCTTGGGTGCTGTCTTAGCTTCCAAAGCCCCCAACAGTTGGAGTGACCCTGCTCGGACCTCTCCCTCCTCACAAACCGGTTCTTGTTCCTGTTCCCACTCGATCATAGCACTAAGTGCCTTTCTCTTTGGGCATTCCCTAACCATGTGCGATCCGTCGCACAAAAAGCACTTAAGCTTGGGCCTGGACTCCCTCTTGTCCTTCTTGCCCTCCCATTGGCTTTGGGACTTACTAGACCCCTTCTTTGAGTGGGAACCGTTGGAACCCTTGGACCTCTCATCTACCTCACCTTCGTCCCCACTACCCTTAGATGTGGCCTGTTTGGGGGAGTTACTCTTCCCATAGTCGCCCAACGATTTGGCTACGGCCATGGCAAGATCCCAAACCCTACGTCGCATGGTTCAAAGTCGCGATCGTGGACGTCGCGGTCGCGGACAACTCGTCGCGTCTCGGGCGAGGCGAGATGCAACTTTAGGCATGAAATAATGTTCAAATTTTTTAAAAAAATCATAGAAAAATAAAAAAAAAATCAAGCAATCAAATTAGAATCATCAAACAAGATAATAAGTGGCTTATAATGCATGATATGGACTTAAAACATAAAATAAAATAAAATAAAAAGGCGCTAGCGCACTAAATTGCAGCATTGAAATACATATATTATTAGCTTTTGCATTGAAAAAAAAAAAAACAATTCATAATTTGGTATATATATATATATATATATATATAAACAATTCATAATTTTAGAACAAGTGTTTTTTATTTTATTACAAATAATTTGTTATATAAAATAATTTATTTTTATCAAATTAGTACAAATATGTTTTTGGAAATTACTAAGTGTAGATATTTTTTTTGTGGCTTACAAAATTGTTTAGATCAATTTGTTTTTCTACAAATTAGAATAAAACGTAATTTTGTACAAAAAAAAATTATTTAATTAGCTACAAATTTTGGAATTTGTTTTTTTAAATAAAAAATTACTTAGTGCACATATAATTTTTTAAAAAAATTCAATAAAACTTAATTCATATGCTTATAAGTAATAAAAAATTACCTAGTGTACATAGAATTTTTCAATATAAAATTAAATAAATCTTGGATCTAGTGGTATAAAAAAATTATGTTTGGCACTTATAAGTTATAAGTATGTAGCCAAAAAAATATATATATCATGAGATTCAATTTTATACTGTAAGGTCCCTAAGATTTCAAAATTCATATGCCTATTTGTTATGTTAAAAAACTTTGGGACTAATGGTATAAAATAATTATATTATTTTTAAAAAAAAAAAAAACTTTAGGCCTATTTATGTAAAGACTCGTGTTCCACTTACCATTATTTCTACCATCCGTTTTTAAAACACCAGTGTCTTTTTAATATTTTGAGAAACCAACCGTTGGATTAGATACTTTTTTTATGTATATCATGTATGCAAAAAATCACAATGATCCAACAGTTGGTTTTTGAATTATGTCAATGTGAAAAATTATTATAATTAAAAACATTGCAGCTTTTTACAGTGAGATATTTGAAAATCTGATCGTTGGATCAATGTGATTTTTGGCATTTATGACTTGTATAAGAAGAGTATCTAATCCAATGGTCGATTTATCAAAATATTCAACCGACATTGGTGATTGGAAAATGGATGGTATAAATAATGGTAAAAAAAATGACAAAAGGAAAATTAAACAACAATATAATAATATATTTAGTTCAAAAATAAAATTATAAATTATGAAAATTAATTTTTATGGCTACTTGGCAAGTCGGTGAGATTTAAAATGTAAATAAACATAAAAGCAACATATAGTTATTTAATAACATAAAATATAGTTATTTAAACTATAAAAGCAAGATTTTTTTTTTTTTTTGGATAAACAAAAGCAAAATTTTTTTTTTTTTTTTGTGTTGTCGTGGGTACTCATATCAGAAAAGAAGAGGAAAAAGAAGAAGAGGAAGAGGAAGATGAACTGATCTCTTGTTATATGTAGAAGAGGAGGACCTGTGACATTTTTCTACAAAAGTTTGCAGGTCAGTTCCATGGAATCCCTCATTTGCAGCTTTCGTTCTTTTCAAAATCTAAAATTTTTGAAAATTGGTAACTACTTTTTCATCTCGGACGATACCTCGGCTGAGATGAGTCGAGAAGACGAGATCTCGGCAACTTGTCTCGTCTCGGCCGAGATATCATCCGAGATGAACGAGTCTTCATCTTTTCGCCGTGAATTGCAACTCGGGACGAAATCTCGTCCAGGTGGGCTCCGATACCTAGTTGACTTGTCCGAGTCATCTCGGAATCGCCCGATACTTTGAACCTTGCTACGTCGGCGCAACTCTTGCTCAGCCCATGGTTGTAGACCATCCATGAAATTAAAGAGTAGCTCGGCATCAGCCATGTCCGGGATTTCCAACATCAAAGCTGAAAATTCTTTCACATAATCCAGAATTGTCCCCGTTTTCTTTAGCCTTTTCAAATTCTTTCTAGCAAGATAGGCTACATCCTCAGGGTAGAATTGCCTCTTAATCTCCTTTTTAAAGGCATCCCAAGTAGTAATGGTGCACATACCTTTCTCAATGTTGGCGTGTCGGCGCCTTCACCACAGAATTGCCATGTCGGTAAGGTAAAGAGTAGCAGTCTGCACCTTCATCACTTCATCCTTGAGGTCCTTCGCCTCAAAGTAGCGCTCCATTTGCCACAAGTAATTATCCAACTCCTTCGAGTCTCACTTCACATCATAAGATTTGGGCTTCGGCACTTCAACCTTAGAAGTCCCCACCATGGGCACGGCACCCGCTGCTATAGCCTTTTTATATATGGCCCAATCCTGTCGCATATCCTCCATTTAGGCTTTGACATCAGTGAGCATGTCAAGAACTTTGCTTTGGAAGGCCTCCACCCCTTGGTGCATCTCGCGTGCCATGGAGTTGACGGTATCAAGCATGTTCTCCTGCAGCGCTTGGAGTTGTCCTTCGACGTTCCCGAAATTGGCCTCCATGCTTTGCTCCACAACGTCAAGCCGCTCCAACACGTCGACCATGGCTAGCTCCACCTTTACTAGCCGTGACTCCATGTTATCCCCAACGTCACGAGACTGATCCTTCCTACCCCGTGTGCTTGTCCCCCTTGTGGGCTCCCTCCCACATGTTTGCTCACTAACTATCCCCTCGACGCCCGAATGCGACATAATGTCTTCTCTTCAACCTACAAGCAACCTTGACGATTACCTACTCTGATACCACTTGTCACGGCCCGAGAATTTCCTCGCCCAACCGTAGGGCCTAATCAAGCACTGTTATAATGCGCTAAGTCAGCCTTTAACCCTTCGTGTCAAGGTTTACAAGAAGAGAAGCTAGCAAGACACTTGAATGTAAAAGAATGGAAGTATATATTGCTTGTAAAGAATGCTTTACAATGCTTTAGAGAGTAGTTGTGGCTATGGTTGTGAGGATATGTGAGGATGATATGTACAAATGAGGCCTCTCCTTATATTTATAGCCTACTAGTGACTATTCTAGAAAGCTACTAGAATTCACATGTTCTAGAGTTTTCTATATACACGTGTTATTTACAAGGCTCCAAGCTTCTAGAGTGTTCTAACCACATAAGCATCACATGCTAAATACAAAATCCTAGAATATTCTAGAGACTCATGCACAATGTGGAACTTTAGCCCACTTTCTCCCGCGTTCTAGAAGCTTCCAAACCTTCCAAAGGTTGTTCCAACATTCTAGATAATTCTTGAATCTCCCTTGTATACCACAACCTTCTAGAATGTTCTTGGCCCTTCCCTTGCATGCTACAAGGTTCTAGAAGGTTCTTGGATGATCTCCACTTATGTGTAGGAAAAGTGTAGGGCATTCTAGGCTTTTCTAGAAAGTTTCAAGAATGCCTCTCCCTTGAATTGTCATTTTTCCATGCCAAATGCGGCGGGTTGTTACATTAGGCAATGTGGGACTTCGCTTCACACCCTCCCTCACGCGCAAAGTGCTCACTCGGTAGCACCTGCCGCGTGTAGGCTAGAGACACGCACCTTACCCATCCCTCAGTATGCTGGTTCTGATACAATCTTATACGGTCCTGGGTAGAACTCAACCCCAAAAACTAGCTCAAGAGGTGAGGGTGCCCTCATGCTTATATACAGCACATTACTTTCATACTTAGGTAATGTGGGACTTCGCTTCGCACCCTCTTTCATGCACAGCGTGCAATAAAGCTAGCTCAAAGAGTACTGTAATAAAGCTAACCAAGACCATGTAATATGGTGTCAGAACCGGCATACTGCCGTGAGGGAGGGTGTGAAGTGTCCGTGTAACATGGTATCAGAGCCGGCATACTGAGAGATGGGTACGGTGTGTGTCCCTAGCCTGCACGCGGCAGGTGCTGCCAAGTGAGGGAGGGTGTGAAGCGAAGTCCCACATCGCCTAAGTATGAAAGTAATGTGCTATATATAAGCGTGAGGGCACTCTCACCTCTTGAGCTAGCTTTTGGGGTTGAGTTCTACCCAAGACCGTGTAACAGTCATGTGTCCAACTGACCCTGATCCTTAAGAGGAGTCACTTTACATTTATAGGCAGTTTGGGGTTAATTTTGACATATTTGCAAGTCCCAGTTTGCATTCTTATCTAAAATCTTCTCTTCTCTGCAATCTTTTCATTTAAAATAGCATAACCAATTATCTCTTAACCTAACAGATGTTAAACTTATAACCATTGCAGTAGCTGATTAGTCCAATACTAGAATACAAAATGGCCATAGAAAAAGCATACAATTTAACCTCAAGGAAGTATAAGCATAGCATACCTTAAAAACAGCAGGTGTACAGTACCAGTTGGTATACTCTCATTCACTACAATTCTATATGGAACAATAATTTCAGCATGGAACAAAAATTTTGTCATTCCCATTTGTGGAAGAGAGATTAGACAAAATTACAAAACCCATCACCATCTCTAGGGATTTCTTAGAGTTTAAAGTAGATGGGTAAATATTAGTTCAGATTTCAAATGCGATGCCCTAATCTACACAGAATTATGCACACAATATGATATTTGTAAATTGTATCTTATATTCTATCAAAAAAAAAAAAAAAGTTGTACCTTATTAGGGCAATCAGATTCACGATGCCCTGGCTTCCCACAAGAATAACAATTCCCCTTGAAGCCCTTCCCCTGCTGCTTCAACGCCTTCAACTCCCCAAAATCGCTCAATCTCCGGACCACATTAGCCAGACTCAACCCCTCCTGATCCAAATACGCATTCATCTCACCAATCACTTTCTCCCAAGACTGCGGTAAGCTGTTAATCAACATCACCGCCTGCATCTCATCGGGAATCGTGGCGCCGGCGAGCTCAAGCTCCCTAGCCATGGTGCCCATCTCGATAATAAGGCTCGAGATGAGCGTGTCCTCTGACATACGATGCTCCTTGTAGCGCCTGAACAGGGCCAAGCGCCGAGCGAGGGACGTGGAGGCGAAGCGGGAAGTGAGGGCTTCGAGAAGAGACTTCGCGGTGGAGAAAGTTTCAAAGTATAAATAGAGATCATCGTGGATGGCGCCGAGGATAATATGGCGAGCGGTGAAGTCGTCGGAGAGCCATTTCTGGTGGCGGACGACGTCGTTTTTGGGGGTGGTGTCGGTGGGTTCGGGGGGTTTTGGGTCGGTAAGGACGTAAGAGACGGCGTTGTCGGAGAGGACGAAGTCGAGCTTCGTCTTCCAGATGTGAAAGGTGGTGGCTGTGGATGTGGGGCTGAGTCTGTGGGTGGTCTTCAGCTCTGGGTAGACAATTTCCGAGAGCGTCGCCATTGCTGAGTCTACAGAGCTTTTTATGGAAGTAGTGTTGCTTTGCTTTGAAACCTTATTCCCCATATATACACTGTACAGTTCCCTCCAAACACAATTTTTAATTTTTTTTTTTGGAAATTTACAAATTGACCCATGTTAGTACTATCAAATAAAAATATTTTGCACCCCTGAACTATCACTTGTGACAGATTGTACCATTTTGTCAGCTAATTGGATATTCATTTAACAGATAGAAAATCAAGTGCATTCACGTAAAGGTATTTTCCCACCAACATTAAGTGAAAGTATGAATGCACGTTACTTTTTGATGTTAAACAGATATTCAATTAGTTGATGGAAATGTGCAATCTGTCGCAAATTGATAGTACAGAAAGTCAATGTGTCACAATTGATAGTCCAATGGTACAAAGTCTTTTTCGTTGATAGTAGGTCAATTTGTAATTTCTCTTTTTTTTTTTTTCAACCATTTTAATTAGGAAAAAGCATAAAGAAATTAGAGAAAATTACACTTTGTCTTTTAAACTATTATCTGTTTTTTATGTTACTCCATGTGGTTTCAATTGTATCAATGTACCCTAAACTATTAGATTGTATCAAATTACCCATTCTGACAGTTTCTTTGACTGAAAAATGATATTAGACTTGTTATTTTTTAATGTAGAAAAAAAATTTTATGCTACTTCACTCACCTATTTGACCCATATTTTCCCACCCACCTCATGTGGTCTAATCATGTTTATGATCTTGAAACAATAAAAATTTTACTTTTATTTATGTGAACTACAGATTAAATGCCAACTAAGGTGGGTGAAATAGGTGGGTGGAATAGCATTGTTCATTGAAAAAATAGTGTTAGGCTTATTTTTTATGCAGTATTTATTCTGAATTGCTAAAGGGTCTACATGTATATAGGTGAAATTTCATATTTTTTCTCAATATATTTTATTTATTAAGAATTTTATTGTATAGAGAAAATAATTTATTAAAATTAAAATATGTTGAAAAAATCATGAAATTTCACCAATGAGCAATGCTAACTTACAGAAAATAGTAATTTAATACAATCTAATAGTTTAGAGACACATTGATGCAGTCAAAACCATAGGAAGACAACGTGAAAACAGCCAATAGCTCGGGGGGACAAAGTGTAATTTCCCGAAAATATTATAAAACAATAAAAAAAATTAATAATGAGGATAAATCATTTTTTTTTTTTTTTGGGAAGTTGGACAAAGGTCCTATTTTAAAAGCTTTTCATGTTAAAGTCCTCGCCAAATATCTTTTATGCCAAAAGTCCTTTTGGCATGAATTGGACAAAAATACCACTCATTCCCAACAACCTTTAACATCACCTCCATCGCCAACCCCGGGTTTCACTACGTCGAACCCCGAATTTCGCTAAGCCGGAAAACACATTTACTATGCCAGAAATGCGTTTCCCTATGTCGGAAACTGCATTTCACTATGCATTTTGGGCATTTCACTACTCCGGAAAATGCATGTCACTACATCAGAATCTTGAGTTTCACTAAGCCGGAATCCGATTTCACTACACCCAAAAAAATAAAAATAAAAATAATTTTTTTTTTCTACATTTTCCCAGCAACCAAACAAAAAATTAAATTTTACAAAAAAACAAAAAACAAAAAACAAAAATAACTTTGTTTTTCCTACATTATTCAAGCAACGAGAGACAAAAAAGAAAAAAAAAAGGAAAATAAGAGACTGAAAGAGAAAGACAAAGAGGAAAATAGAGAAAGAAAAAAGAAAAAGAGAGAGCAATAAGCCATGAACAAGCTCACCAACTTCTGGTATGGATTGATGTCGAGAACTGAATGCTGTTAATGTAAATGGCCAGCCCTCGTGGCTTGGTCGAATCCCCTCCATTATCACCAAAAGAAAAGAAGATGGAGTGCTAGAAACAGAGAGAGAAGATAAAGAGGAGGCAGGAAATGGCATTGTAGAAAGGGTTTATGGGTTAGAAATGGAGGAACTGGGAATGGCATTACTTGTGTTAATGGTAAATTTTGGCTCAGATGAACACCTCTTTGATTTATTTTTTCCACTCTTTGCCTTGATGGTGCGACGCTAACAATGACAACCTGGGGAGAAGCTACCTGATCAGAATCTCAGTTAGTCCACCTCAATATATGTATATATATATATATATAGATAGATAGAGAGAGAGAGAGAGAGAGTGGTACGTACTGAGGATTATTCCTCTTTTGTTTATTGGAACCTATGA
>JAESVK010000911.1:197436-233221 GCA_017140935.1 Hamamelis virginiana | reverse complement strand
AACTTGAAGCTGAATTTCCTTGGGTAGAGAGAGATAGAGAGTGAAGCAGAGTTAGGGTTTTGGAAACGTGAAATCCGCTGATCCATGGCTTGCTCCTCACCAAAAAGCTGCTATCGACCGGCATATCCCATACCGCTGGCAGCCAAAGTTAACTCTGCACACAGTTCAAACGGCGTCGCTCAACAGCCATAGCTTCTCATGCTGCGTCGGAGGCGTGTGTGGTTTGAGGTGATAAGATGGGGGGTGATGGACAGAGAGACGGGAGGGAGGAGAGATGGGGGTTTAGTGAACCTGCACATGAGCAGGTTTCGGGAAAAAAGAGACTTCTGCGCCAAACCTCTGCTGCTGACATACACAGCCCATACCGCTGGCGAAGCTTCTTCTTTACGCAAAGTTCAAAACGACGCCGTTTCTCGCAAAACGGTAAATGCATAAACTGAAAGTGCCGCACCGATCGAAGTGCCCCCACCGAACCCAATGAACAAATCGAAGTGCCCACCGAACCAAATAAAAGCAGCAAACCTGAATGAGGACAAAAAAATTCCACCATTTTTTGTCGGTAGCAACCTTGCCTTTTAAGGGTAAGATAATCACTTTCCAATTCCGTATACAGTCGGTGGGTAGGACACACTTTCCCGTCATTTTAATAATAAATTCAAAATATATTAAATTAGATGAACTTTTGAGAGAATTTGAATCCATTACCTTTATTAAAAAATTTATATTTCTAATTTCAAAATTCTAAATCACTAAATTATACGTTGATTGTAATATACTTTTAACATAAATAATTTTTCAACAATTCCTTTAAATGGATGAGATATTTTTCTTATGTACATTATACATGCCCAAAATCACATTAATCCAACGACTAGTTTTTCAAAATAAGAATTCTGAATTATAAAAAATTGTAACAATTTTCGATAGTGTTTTGTAATTCATTTCAAAAATATGAATTTTTTTTTTTTTAAATTATCGTTTGATCAATGTAGTTTTTTGTATATATAATGTGTCAATTGTACACACATAATTTAATCTAATCGTTAGTTTATCAAAATATCTATTCCATATTGGTTTTCCAAACCATATATCAAACTATGAATAAGGTGGTGTGTGTATGACCAATTGTAGAAAAGATTTTGAGAAATTGACAGAATTAAATACTATTGTTATGAATTTCATGTTCGCAAAAAGTCATAGTAATTTAACGGCTAGTTTATAACAAATGTCCATGAAAAATTATAATATTTTAATTCTTCAAAATGTCACAATTTTTATTCAGATAGTTTTTTTTTTTTTTTTTTTTTAAATAACCATTGGATCGTTTATATTTTTGGCGAGTATGTAATTTATAAGAAGTGCATTTAATCCAACAGTTAGTTTTTTAAAAGGGAAAATTATCCAGACCCCCCTTAGGTATTCAATTTCATACCAATAGGCCCAAAACACTATAATGTTTACCCATAACCCCCTCCAGGATTTTCTAAAGTTAACTTTAATTATTTAATGACAGATTTACCTGTTTTATTGTTTTTATGGAGAGTTTTATTACCTTTTAAATAGTGTAACTATTTTGCTGACATTATGGTAAGTTTTTGAGATTTAATTCAATTCAAATTTTGATTTTTAATTGTGATATATCCGTTTATTGCTTTAAACACATAAGTAAATTTACCTATTTATATAAACTAGAAATAAATAAACGTATTTTGAAGTAAGTAAATTTACCTATATTTATTAACTAGAAATAAGCAAACTTATTTGGAAATAAGTAAATTTACCTATTTATATGTCTTTAAACAAATAAGTAAATTTACCTATATATAAACTAAAAATAAATAAACGTATTTGGAAATAATTAAATTTACCTATATATATTAGCTTGAAATAAGTAAACTTATTTCGAAATAATTAAATTTATATATTTATATGTATTTAAATAAATAAGTAAATTTACCTATAAATATAATCTAAAAAGAATAGTAATTTTATTTCATTTTTCTCTTTCACAATGTATGATTTCCCTCTGTTTCTCCTTTTTTTTTTACACTTTTTTTGAAATATGTTTTAGTTCTCATTTTCATTCTCATTTTTGACTTTTTGATAGCTGACCCACACATTGCAAATATGAATTTATATGTCTTTAAACAAATAAGTAAATTTACCTATTTATATAAACTATAAATAAATAAACATATTTGAAAGTAAGTAAATTTACCAATATTTATTAATTAGAAATAAGTAAACTTATTTGGAAATAAGTAAATTTACCTATTTATATGTCTTTAAACAAATAAGTAAATTTACCTATATATATAAACTAAAAATAAGTAAACGTATTTGGAAATAAGTAAATTTACCTATATATATATATTAACTAGAAATAAGTAAACTTATTTGGAAATAATTAAATTTACCTATTTATATGTATTTAAATAAAGAAGTAAATTTACTTATAAATATAATCTAGAAAGAATAGTAATTTTACTTATTTGACATGTTGCGATGTACTTATTTCACTGGGGCATTTCATCGAACATCTTAGGTGCTATTTTGGGGTTATGGAGGATTAGTATCTGCAAGGTAAGTACGTAGAACAAATTAGTGGCGTTTATGCATTTGGGTCCTAAACAACAATAGTCTACTACTGCTCCAATGCTCGTGATTGAGTTGAGAACTGAGATTTGGTAGGGTTGCAAAGCAGTGAAGTAAATGAAACCGTCCATTTTGATACATTTATTTTAAGGGATTTGTCGTCGGCTGCAATTTTTTCTTGCCCCGAGGATTTCTCACTGACTTTTCTACTCTCCGTCGAGGTCAGAGACCACTTCTTGCTGTTGTAGAAATGTGCTTCTGTACAACTCTCGTAACATGGATATGATCCCTTCTCGATCTGCCTCCTAGAAATTCGACTGGAGCTCATCCAAACCATATTCGTCCCAAACAGAAAATGGTAAAAAATTTGAATTTCTAGTAATTAATTGAGGGTATATATGTCAAATCTTATTAGATAGGTAAATATAAAATTATGACTTTTTGGGAAGAGGTTTTGGGTCTATTACTACTACACTAGGGGGTTTTGGGTTATATCCCCTTTTTAAAATCTATTTTGCATTTTCCCTACAGATTGTAGACTATAGAGGTCACCTTACACATAGACAACATAGTTGTGTAAAGTGCAACTTATAACAACATCGATTCCGTCATCTTGAATAGAGACATAGCTTGAATAATTAAATAAAAAGAAAGAGTTAACCAACTCAACACAATAAAGGAGACTTGACTTATTATATAGGAAATATATAAGAATGTTTAGAAAGTGTTAGATTGTTAGTGAGATTTCCGAGATTGGAGAAAATCAAGTAACCTATATTATTAAAAAATGGTTAAAATTGATGGTTGGGACATAAAAGTTAGGATGTCATTAATAATTTAAATTCTATATTATATATAATAGAATATATAAAATATAATTTATGAACCATATAAAATTATATATTTTAAATATAAAATTTATATAAGCGGGGATAGGGAATCCCTGCAAGGCGAGGTATTGGGACGGGGCATTGTAAACCTATCCTCATCCTGTACCTTGGCCAGGCAAATATTTTTAACCACATCCCCACTCTGTACCCTAAAAAATTCAAAAATAACCCGTCCCTATAGAGGCGGGGCGGGTCCATGTGGGGATGGGGTAAATTGCCGAATTCCTTATGTTTGTGTATATATACATAGGGATGTGGTTATAAGATGCATATGTCATTACTTAAAGTTGCGTAAGGTCATCTGTATAGGACTAAATGCAATATATATTTTTAAAAATTGACCGTTGAATTAGATACAATTCTCATAAATTTCATGTTCGCAAAAAATCATAATGATTCGGTGGTTAATTCTGAAAGAACTTACTCGAAAAAAATGATGATATTCTGTAGAACAAGAATATCATAATTTTTCATAGTGAAATTTGTTAGAAAGTGACTATTGGATCACTGTGATTTTATGTGAAAATGAAATTTATAAGAATTGTATCTAATCCTACACTCAATTTTTATCTGTTTTGCATTTGGCCCTATTTGCGTCAGGTGCACCTTATAACAACAGCCTTATATATATATATATATATATATATAGAGCGAGAGAGAGAGAGAGAGAGTCTATTAATTATAAGGTGTGCTTATAAAAAATTGCTAAGATGACTTGATTAGAGTCAATTACAAAACAGATTTTGAAAAATCATTGAATGAATTAGATACTTTATATGCATGTCAAGTTTTTGAAAAATATCATTGTGAAAAACTGTGACTTTCTTATTCCTCAAAATGTCACAAGTTTTTCACAATATGATTAGATAGTCTATTAATTATAAGGTGTGCTTATACAAAATTGCTAAGGTGACTTGATTAGGGTGAATTACAAAACAGATTTTGAAAAATCAATGAATGAATTAGATACTCTTTTTATGCACGTCAAGTTTTTGAAAAATATCATTGTGAAAAACTGTGACTTTTTTATTCCTCAAAATGTCACAAGTTTTTCACAATATGATTAGATAGTCTATTAATTATAAGGTGTGCTTATACAAAATTGCTAAGGTGACTTGATTAGGGTGAATTACAAAACAGATTTTGAAAAATCAAGAATGAATTAGATACTCTTTTTATGCACGTCAAGTTTTTGAAAAATATCATTGTGAAAAACTGTGACTTTTTTATTCTTCAAAATGTCACAAGTTTTTCACAATTGGATTGGATACCGTTCTTATACACCCTTGTTGTATGACAACAATCACAGCATTCAATGGTTAGGTTTTACAAATCTATTTTGTAATTAACCACCCTAGGCAGTTCACCATGTGTAACTTTGCTTAAGGTGAGTGCACCTTATATACACTTCGTAAAAGTAATTGAGAATGGTTGGGGATTTTGGTGGGTCGGAGAAGGAACCAAAGCCCATGTAGTATCAAGGTTCTCATTGTCTCTCCCAAACCCCTTCAAATCTCAAAACTCCAAACTGGAAAACATCAATAGCATTATTTTAATTATCTATTTCACTCACAGGTCTCCATTCTCCGAAGTTGTTGTGTAATCTTTATCAGTAAATATAATTTTTTAATTTTTTAATAGGGGAAAATACACTTTGCACCCCTGTACTAAAGGCCAAAAACACTTTGCACCCCTGCACTTTAAAAGTGAACAATCACCCCCCTGCACTTTCAAACTTTAGCAGTTTGCTCCCTTCTGTTAGTTGGCCGTCCATATTTTTAACGGAAAAATTATCAGATGACTATTTTTACATGTTAAATGACTTAAATGCCCTTATTTTAATTTAATACAATAAATGACCAAGTGGATGAAGCACTTAACAGTTTGACCCGATCCAAATTATTCCATACTTCTTGTTTATAACAGCCACTCTAGTTAAAACCCTATAAGGGCCATCACACCCATGAACACATGAAGATCTAATCTTCTTCATTCTCTCCCCAACTCCGGCAATAGCAGCTTTTCCTCTCTCTTTCCCAATTCCGGCAAGTTTGTGAGCTCCCCCAACGTCGGAATCGCAAGGAACGAAAGATTTGTCTGACAATAGTTTCAAGCATATTATAAACATCGTGAGAATGACAGAGAAAGCAAATGAGGGAAAAACAAAAGAGGGCATCATGCATATTCTTTGAACTCACTTAATAAGCTTTTGGTACCAATTTCGTTGGACGCGAAAGACAAAATTAAGATCAAGGTCCTTAAGGGTAGTTGTTTCATCAATCTCGCCGTGGGGCTTATCTGTCGTGCGGCCATGGGAGGATCCTTGGAGGTCAAATCGTCTATGGATTCGATACTCCGAGCAAATCAAGTTGTCCATCACAATGAATCGGGTCTGGATTTCAGTCATATATAATGAAATAAGAGAGGCAGATAAACTTCCATTTAAATGAAAACAATTCAAATTACAATATCCCAACACATACCTTCTGGCCATCCACTGGTTTGACACAATGCATGACAAGGAATTTTGTAATGAGGGAATTTTCATACCGACAAACATGATGATAATAAGTTGGAAGCATCCTAATAAGTACCCGAAGATAAATTACAAAACTTAAATCCCAATTTAATTTTGACTCAAATTTCAAAAGTCTTGTGAAATTAAGAAACAATCAATTTCCCATTCAACAAAGACAGAAGTCAGGGAGGTGGTTAACTAACCTTGACTTCTGATTTCTTCACTGTCTTTATCATAAATCTATCATCCTGAGTTAAGTAAATGAAGCTTCCACTCTTCCCCGGAGAAGAAAGCCCCCTAAGTGCATCATTACCGCAAATAGCTAGCATGTAATCTGCGGGATCAACTTGGAATAGCTCCCTCAAATATCTGAATACCCAAAATCACCAAAACAACATATCCAAATGTATCAGAACTTGGATACAGAACTAGAAATTGCAAATAAAAAACAAGGATTTCATTAAAATGAATAATAACTAATCAAGAACCCATAAATAAAACCATTCAAAAACAACAAAATAAACCAACCCATAATCTCTATGCCAAATTACCTTATACCCAATTGCAAATTAAGCATCAAATCATAATTTGTATGTATGTCCTTTCGAAGTCGTCTGCCCGGACTTCTTCACCTCGCCAGTAAAACAACATGGATTCCGACGAAGCTGCTTCATTCCATCCCGATCAAACGCTGTCCCATCACAATAAAACATCGATGCCTCTACATTATGGATTATATCGCAAGTTAAATCACCAGCTTCGCCATCAGATTCCCGATAAAAAAAAAAAAAATTCTCACCGGCACCCCGCCCCCCCCCCCCCCCCATCGACCGACTGCCTCTCCCTCAAAATTAGGGCACTGTTTTGGGTTTTTTTAGCTAAACCCGTTTGGGTTATCTTGACCCAAGTCCTCGACCCATAATTAATTATTTTATTACAATGGGTATAATAGTAAACTACCCTCTTTATTAAACGCCGTAAGCCCCTTTGCCAAAGTTTGAAAGTGCAGGGGGGTGATTGTTCACTTTTAAAGTGCAGGGGTGCAAAGTGTTTTTGGTCTTTAGTACAGGGGTGCAAAGTGTATTTTCTCCTTTTTAATATTATAGAAATGCCACCATTCACATGAAACGAGTGGTCAAAGGCGAGTGAAATATGCGGGTAACTTAGCATTTTCCAAAAACCATTACCCTGCAACTATGCTCAAATCAGCAACTCGAGTGAAATATTGATTTTTCTTCCTCTTTCATATTTTTTTTGGTTAAATTCTCTTTCATATTTAAAGTATGGGAATATAATACTTAAAGTATAGGGATCACGGAAAGAATGAAGAAAAGGATAGAGACAAGTTTAAAGATGCCAAAGGATGGAATTCATTTGTAAACACAACCTTTAACATTTTCTTTCATTTCCCTTTCTACTTTCCAAGATCCAAACATAGAAAACGAACTCACTTTTTCAAGTTTCGTTATTCCAAACAAGGCAAAGGAAATTGAATTCCATTTGTGTTCCTTTCCATTCCATAATTATATTCCTTTCCTTGTTCTTTCCAGCAGCCAAAAAAGAGTTTAAGGATTGATATTGACACTTGACAGTGTACTTGGGCTCTCAAAAGTATTTAACATTTCGCGAAAGAAACCTCCAAGTGTGGGGACCAAATAGGGCACTTGTGGAAAAGTGAACTCTCCATCAACTCTCCAAGGCCATAATGCCTATACTGGCGAAGAACTTCCCAGATGATATAATTAGAGAGTATTAGACCAATTAACATTTTCACATTTTCATTAGTTGGTGCAATCAAAGAACTATTTAACAATGAGTGAAATGATCCTTGCTTGCAGTGTGTAGCTAGGTCATGTGAACCAAACCCAACCCTCCCCTCTTTCCCTCATCAACCCAACATTAACACACAATGGGGAAAACAAAGAACTTATGAACTTAAAGAACAGGCCAGTAAAGAACTTCACATAAAAACAGTAATCTGATCCAGTTCAAGCTACATTTGGTTAAACAATCTTACATGCACAATTTTAAGATACAGAAGATGCATTACCCACTCTCAATTTGGTCCCCAAAGTTACATTGATCACTGCCAAAACTTCTCTGTTAAATGTTTCTACAATGGCCACAATCAAGGAAGCTGCCTGAAATCAGAACAAAAGACTCCCCAAAAATATAGAAGTTAAGGGAACTGTGAGGTTATCATCAAGCTCGGTGCTTATAGGGAGTGATTCCACCAGCGCCGCGCCAAGAGACACAACCAAGAAACCTAAAACCATCTCCCAACTTTCTTGAACAAACCCAAACAAGGATAAATAGTGCATGAACCTGTTACAACATTATCTGTTACTAATAAACTTCTAAGTCATGCAGAGGCTCATGAGTTGGCCAAAAAAAGCGGGGGGGAAAAGGCAATAGAAGCAGCCAGGCTGAACTAACCCGACAGACGCTATAAATCCAGCAGTTGCCATTGTGATGCTACCAGCAAAAGACTTGTTCTTGTTGTAGGGAAGTTTTTTATTACCAAAACGCCTTCCCACAATGTCTGCCATACCTGGAACAGGGAAAGCACAAAAAGAGTTCAAGCCCTAGTTGTAAACTTGTAGTATTGACTGAAAAACTAAAACAACAAAAAATAAAAATAAAAAATAAAAACAGAGGAAAAGTCCTCAGCAAGTTTTCCCTGTTTTATTCACTTGTGAAAGAAAATGAAATCTTCTAGTAGAACAGCTAAGAGTCCGAACCAAATTAAGTAAACAAACTAGAAATTCCATTTGATTCAATTAGAAGTACCGTCTCCAGCGCACAGGTTGCAAATTGCTGCAATTGCAATAGGGGAAGTTCTCCAATAAATTGCACAAGCCAAAGTAATTGTCAAAGCATAGTATAGTGGTCCCTTGAGAAGTTCCCTGATGCATGGAGTAAGCTAAGGACAATGTTGCGAAGAGAAGAATAATAACTTTGAATAACATTAATTCAATTGTTTGGTCTCTGTTCGGACCCATCTTTGTCTTACAACATGGCTCACTTGTAGAAGAATTAGTTCCTAAATAAACTAAAAAGCCAGCCCAGCTGGGAATTAAAATCATCAAACCTGTTCCTTTTATGTCTACCCTGCGGAGATTTGAAAAAAGGTCCATAAAAATCAAAAGGAAGGTCAAGTCACCCAGCATGGATCAGTCCATAGCAGTAGAGATGCAAGTAGGTTTGGACAGATATTGTCCGTGCAGGCATCCTGAACCAAGAATTCATTCAAAATTGTAACCTGTAGTCTCCAAATCTGCTCATTGCCTTCACTGTGGCCTCATCTTTCCATATTCCGAGTCCCAAGAGCAGCATTTTTATTATATTGACGCCTGGAATAAGAGCTGCTAGAACTGCTCCTTGACGCCCAGAACTGTAATGACCAGTAATAAGCTCAATCGTCGGGCCGAAAATTAGTAGGGTTATGACAAACTTCTTTAGTCAATTGAGATTACCTGAATAGTGGCCAGCAAACCATGAAAGCTAGCCCAATGCTTATATGCACAAGCTTCCTATTCATTTTCTAAACAAGAAAAAAAAAGGGGGATAAGAAGCCTTTTAGATTGAACAAAATAGAAGAGATGCTTTATTTTAGGGGATTTTGGAACCAGAGTTTTGTAACAAAGATTAAGCTACTGATCCCATTTTAATTGGTGGCTTTTAATTACAAATAGATGATTCCATTTTGAAGCAGAATGCATTATTGCATCTGCCATATTGTAGAATTCAACAGAGAAACCATGTTAGTCAACTTGCTCTAATCTCATTATTAAAAGGGTCACACCATCTAAAAGTTCAAAAGTGATAAAACTACAAGATCAATATAACTTCTAATAACTGTATTTTACATGAAAATTTTTGTTCATTGCATTTGTAATGCCATATATTTAAACAGACAGGTTCGGTTGAAATATAGTTCTTACCCATGGTTTGCAAAACCTAATGTCAGACAAGTATTTTGAGAAAGTGACCGTGCGATTAGATGTTCCACCTATACACATTATGCATGCCAAAATCCACACTAATCCAATGATCGGTTTCTAAAATAAAACCCTACATAGTGTTGTTTTTCTAGTAAAACTATGACATTTTTTAGAAACCAACCTTTAGATTAACATGGTTTTTGGCATGCATGGTGTGTAAAAACAGAACATCTAATCCAATGGTCGGTTTCTCAAAATATATGTCATACATTAGAATTTGCAGATCATGTGTCAAATCATGTTTACGAAATATGTGTCAAGGAACCAGTCCCGCACTAGATTTTGCAAACTATGTGACAGTTCAAAACTACGTGTCAAGGAATCAGTCCCACATTTAAATTATTAAGACAGCTTTGGAAGCCATTTATACTTTCTCATCTATCATACATTAGCATTATGTATCCTCATCTTCAATTGAGAAGATCATGCTAGATACTATTTTGTAGCTGTAATTACTTTATTCAGACAAGCTCGTAGCATTTAATGTTATCTCCCTCAAATATAGTGTGTGTGTATATATATATATACAGAAATGCTACATGATGCAAAGTTGCGTCACTCCATGTGTCAAGTTTTAGATGAGATTTTGTAAAACCAACAGTTAGATTAGAAACCCCTCTTCTGTATGTCATGCTTGCGAAAGATCACATTGGTCCAACGTTTGATTTTTGAAAAATGTGAAAATATGCAACTTATTTGTTCTTCAAAATATCACAATGATGCAACAGTTGGTTTTTGAAGTCAAAGAAGCCATAAGCCAGATTTTGATCAGGTACTAAAGTTTGGGACAAGGGTTTTCTCAGCATGTAAAGGAAAAACTCCAGTGATAACACTAAATCGGGAATGAAGAGGGAAAGGAAAACAAAATTTTAGAGAGGTATTTCTCAGGATCCAAACAGAGGGTTTAGTTACTGAACAGAAAATAAGAGAAATTTAGAGAAAAATCCAACCTGGTCGAAGATCCCACATCTTGCGGTCTCTTGCCAGAGCTTAAGTATGGAGAGAGCGATTCCACCGGACAAGGCTGCGGCGCAGATATCGGCGAGGACAGGGTTTTGCGGGTGCATGGCGGCCGTCGTGGAAGTAATATTCCGGCGAACTTTTTGGGAAATTCTAGTTCTGAATCCTACACTGAAACCGCCACTAGCGGTGGTTAAATTGGCGGAGAAAGAGTAGGGAGTGATGTGAGAGGAGGTGGCGATGGAGAGGCGACATTGTCGGGGCAAATCAGATGTTGGGGTTTTAGAGAGGGTAGTTGAAGTGAAGACGTAAGCGTTGGTCGTAGCCATCGCCTACACACGCCTACACTTCGCTTCACCCTATGCACTTCACATGGGTTCGGACTTCTGAAAATGGGTTGAAAGTGGGTTCGGTTCCTGTTTTTCTGCTCTCAGGCGCCAAAACAAACCCGCGTGTGCTTGACTGTTTGTTACCAATTTTTCAAGGTCAAAAGTCCAGACGCCTCACTTTTTTATTTTTTACAGTATTTTTTTTTTTCAAGGTGCCGGAACAGATTTTTCTTTTTCAATTTGTTACGTCAATGAATTTTTTTTTTTTTTAATTCGTTCTAATTTTAATTTAAAATTAGGCGGTTGCCACAAGAATTATACGAAGCGAGACAAATTTTTTCATTCAGTTTAAAAAAATAAATAAGATATATATATTTTTAACTTCAATCATTTATTTTTTTATATATATATATATATATATATATATATATATATATATATATAACACGGTGAAAATAATAGAAAAAAATAAAAGAAAAAAAGATCTTAATACATTATATATATTGTGGATAAATTAAAAAATAATTTAGTATAACTCTTTATATATAGATATATAGAGATATTCGAGACGGGGTGGGATAGAGAAGTCATATTCCATTCTCATCCCAAATTCCATAAGATTTTAATTTTTTTTTCCCAAATTCCATAAGGTTTTCAAATCCTTTTCCCAAGCATTTCCCAATAAGGACGGCTCTCGACAAATTACATTTTTAACTCATCCCATTCACATCTCTACTTACACCCAACCCAATCCTGCTGTGACACCCAATATAGGTGAGAGAGGCACACCACCCAGGGCAAGCCCAAGTGTGTCACCTATTTTAATTTCAAAGTAAAGAAAAAAAAAATGCAGATCTTTTATGCCATAATCTGATGATGTGAGTTTTTATTTTATTTTATTTATTTATTTATTTTTTGGGTAAAACAAGAGGAAGTTTTATCTCAATATTTCTATAATTTGAAAAAATTACCTATATAAACCCACTTACCCATCTTTTGAAAAATTACCATTTTTTTTTTTTATCTAAAATACCCTTCAAATGATAAAATCCTCACATTTATATTGAATATCCAATTTTGTGCGAAGAGTCTCCAATCCCCATATTGCATGTAATCTCCAATATTTAAAAGAATCCTCAATTTTATAATGTCAAATCATATTTATGATGTCTTCATGACAAATCTTGAAAAGTCATATCTTAATATGACAAATTTAGTGAAAGATATATTTATGTTAAAGAAAGGGCATTTTACATCAATAATTCTAAGTTTTCGGAATACTACGTGAACGAACCCGATCCAATTATAATTACGTAATATATTTTTTTTAATTATCATTATCAAAATACCATTATGTAGGCAAAATAAAAATCATTTTACCAAGTAAATGGTTAAAAGTAAAAAAATTTTACAAAAGTTTTGTTAACAATCTCCAATATTGCACTGAATCCAAAAATTTAATATATATAAAATCCCCAATCCCCAAAAATGAATAGAATTCTCAATTTAACGAAGGATCCTTAATCCCTAAATTTATACATAATCCTCAATCTATAGCTCCAAACCCATCATTACTGGGGGACAAGGAATAACTGCATTGACTATTGATTTGATGTATTGAGGATTGGCGATCATGCGTAAACCTGATAATTCTGTGTAAAATTGGGAATTAGGGATTATGTGCAAAATTAAAGTCAAAGTCCAATTTTGACCATTTGAATGGTATTTTGGTATTAAAAAAAAAAAAAAAAAAGTGATAGGTTCATGTTTGTAATTATCTTTGGATCAGATTTGTTCACGTAATATTCCGAAAACTTAAGATTATTGACATAAAATGCCCTAAAATAAAAAGCAAAGAAAATATGTTTTGATTTGACATTTCAAATCTTTAAACTAAATGGGAATTGGGGATTCTTAATAGTTTTAGGAGATTATGAACAAAAATATGTATTGGGAATTTTGTATTTTTTTAGGTATTAGGAATTGAATTGAGATTGGGGATCATGAAGAAAATTGAGGATTATGTGTAAAATTGGGTATTAAGCATTTTTTTATATTTCATTAAGTATTGATGAGACAAGTAAGATGATGATTTGATATTAAAAAGCAATGCAATTATTTGTACGGACTAATTTGGAGAATGGGGATTGTAAAAAAAATATGGGCCGGGGATTGGGGATTGTTAGCAAAATTAGGGATTATTTACAATTATGGGATTGGGGATTGTGTGCTATTTGGGAGATTCTTCAATATTTTGGTGATTGTGGATTATTCGGTATAGTGGGGATTACATGTTTTATTTGGGATTGTGTGGAAATTTTTTTACAAATTCCAAAAAAATTAATCGTTAAAAAGGGTTAAAAAAAAGTCTAAAATTTTGTAAGGTCTATGTAGGCAATTTTTTCAAATTATGAGAATATTAAGGTAAAATTATCTTTAAAAAAAAAAAAAGCTAATAATATAATTAAAAAAAATTATTAATATTCAACATGCTAGCAAGGGGTGTCTTGAATTCTAAAAATATTAGTCTTTCAAATTACCAAGTAGGTAATTAAAATTACAAAAAAGACAAAAGAAATCAAAATTTATTCAAATGAGTAAAAATAAAAAAATTTAAAAAATAAATATAAAGAGTCCCTTAGAGTGTGCTACAAAAATGACTCTTTCAAATCATAGCATGAGTCACCAAAGTCATATTTCAATGATTTGAAGAGGCACTTGGAGATGTTCTTGTGATGGATTTTAAATCTTTACCCAATAAAATAAAATGAAATAAAATTTCACTCATGGCAAAAATGCACATGTTTTTACTACTTTAATCTCTAAATATACCAAGGACTTGTTCGAAAATTTGGAAAATTAGATCGGGCAACGTCTATTCTGTTTATTATTGTAATAAATTTTTAAATAATTAAATCAGCTTACATTTTTTTTGAAAAAATTCTTGAAGTGATTTATAGTGAATTTTTTTTTTTTTTACCAAACAATATTAAAATATAAAAAATATAAGTCAGAGTTAATTTCTGTGAGCCAAATTTTTGCATTTAATTTGCATGCCAAACAACTCCCAAAGAACGTACGGTCAGTTTCCCTTCACTTTAGCTAGTAAGTAGTAACTCTCAAGTTCTCTTCATTTTGATTAAAGATATATGGTGACATATCAATATAAAACATAGATCACGACCCATTACATTGTTGGTCGTTTCTTAAATCATGCAGCTACAGGTCAGGTCTCTAGCAGCATTTTTAGTTGTAGCTTTGCGAAAAAAGGGCCTTTTTTTGCCTATGCTTTGTATACGACCTGCAAAAGTAGAGTAGAGAGTGGTGCGTTTGGAAAAACCGTGCGGCTTAGTAAAACGCTACTATTTTAGGTGGTCAAACTAAGCTTCTAATTTTTTATTTGGTTTTTTGGCCAATATAAAATAGATATTTTGAAAAATCGACCATTGGATTGAATATTCTTTCCATGTATGACAAGAATACCAAAAATCACAATAACCTGACAGTCGATTTATGAAATACAGATTGTGAATCTGAAATATAAACTGTTAAGCTTGTATTCAATCCAACGGTCGGTTTTTCAAAATACCCATTTTACATTTTTACATTAAAACTATAGAAGCTAAGTAAAAACTATAGAAGTTTGATTTGGCCACCCAAAACAGTGTCATTTTGCCGAGCTGCACAGTGCCTATTCGAAATCCACCCAAAGTGGATGATATAAATTATTAATTGATTCATTTTTGGTTCAATGCCATGCATATCTGGTGATAAGAGTTGGTTCCCAACATGGCAACATATGGAGGTCTATTTCCAAGGATATTAAATTATTTTGGTTGTCTTGCATGCATTATGCCTTTGGGTGAGTGTGTCCAATTTCAATGCCTTGTGAAGCCGCTTGATGGTTGTATTGATAAATGTATTTGGTCAAAAGCCTTTAAGGCTTGTATCTACAACCGTGGATGATGATCCTCTTTTCTAAAGACTATATATATATGTGTGTGTGTGTTAGTCTTAATTTGTAGAAAGAGTTGAGTGAATAAGATTAGTCTCCCAAAGGGGATTGAGAGAGTGAGTTATATATGTGGGCCCGGGTGTACTTGGGTTTAAGGGATTTGGGTTTGGGTTATAATTCTTGAGTGGAATTCTTATACCAATTGTACATAATCACTCCCGTGTACGAAGGCAATTTAGCTGAAATGCTAGTGTTCCAGGATAAGCCTTTTCCCCACAATATGGCTGCAAAAAACAATCTTGAATATATATTGGGTTGGAAAAACTTGGGCATTGCTTTTAAGTGAACTTTGGGCGTTGAGCGATGGTTTAATCTTAGCAAGGGATATTGGTATACCTAACTAAATTATTGAATTAGCTAATAAATAAATAAAGCGTTTCATTTTAATTAATTCCTGGAAATGCTTTCAAGATATGGTGTCCATGCCGTTGAATTTTTATGATTGTGCAAATTTTTTTCCTAAAAAAATTAAATTAAATATAAATATTGATCCAAAATTGGTTGACATAAGACATCACTATTGTGAGGGTCATATAGTCGATCATGAAACTGTATATGTTTTAAACGTACAAAAATAGTTGTTTTATTGTACTGTTATGTTAAATGGTTTAAAAAATTTGATCTAAAATATATTTGATTAAGGCACCGTTTGGATTTACTTTTGATAAATACTTTTAATAAGAAGAAAAAGTTATTTTTTATTATTTTACTCTTTTCTTTTAATAAGTAAAAAAACAAATCCAGACAATGACTATTCTTTTTGCTCTTAGAACTTGAGGGTAGAACTTGAGAAATAGGAGAGGAGAGATGAGAGAGGAGAGAGAGACGGTGCATACCTAGAGAGTCGAGTGTCAAGTGGAGAGGATGAGCCTTAGGTGGAGAAGAAAGCGTTTTAGAGCTTCAATTTGTTATTAGATTTTTGCTTTTAAAAACTATTTTGATTTACTTCTTGCTTAAAGGGGTATGTAATTTTGATTTTTTACATTATAAAAAGTACTTACTAAAATTTTAACCAAACATTGCTATTTTATTTTTTACTTTTTTACTTCTAAAATCAAACAAGAACTTATAAAAGTAAATCCAAACGGTGCCTTATTTAATATTTTTCATTACTTTATTGACTACACATAACTGTCAGGTCTCTCTCTCTCTCTCTCTCTCTCTCTCTCTCTCTCTCATATGAGTGACAAAATAAGTTAACAATAAAAGACATAATTTCCACAACTGAATAATTGAATATGAGGAGCTGAAGAAGGACAGATACAGGTTGAGGCAGCTCTATGTCCTGCAACACGACAGCAAGAAATGGACTTTTAATGTGGAGAATAATTGAATATGACTAACTTCAACCAATTCAATTAAGCTGGGATCTCGATCACTGTCCTATATATATATATATATATATATATATATATATATATATATATATATCCTTGTGTATACGTTTCTGTGTTTTAATTTTTCTAGCTAATTTGTTTTAATGAAACTTACAAAAAAAGAAGAAAAAGTGACTAATTAATTAATATATGTACTGCATACAGAAATGCCTAATTTTTGAACCTTTTGGAGTGAGTCAAGTAGGCCATACTAGTGAATCTGTAGTTCATTTGCTGCGTGATTGTGAGTATGCAGTGAGCGTACCTGCATAGCATAAAACATTAGAATTTTGTCTTCTTGCGGGTATATCTAAGTCCCCTTGTAAGAACAGGGAAGTGTTTGTCAAGTGGAATCCCCCTTTACCCCCCTTTGTTAAGCTTAATACTGATGGCTCAGCTATTGGGTACCCTGGAAAGCTAGCGCAGGTGGTCTAATTAGGGATCACAATGGCAGATGGCTGGCTGGTTTTGCTAAGAATATTGGCTGGAGTGACAGCCTTACTGTTGAGTTGTGGGCTCTAAGGGACGGCTTGAAGCGAGCTCTTGACATAGTTCATGCACATTGAGATTGATTTGAACTCTATGTCTGCTATCGAACTTGTTTCAAAGGGTGTCTCTACGTCCCATTATCTTAGCCCTCTTGTGCTTGATTGTAGGTGCCTCATGGAGCAATTGGAAGGGATGGTTATTAAGCACACGCTCAGAGAAGGCAACCAATGTGCTGATGCCCTTGCAAAGGATGGTTGCTCTAATTTATGTGGCTTTTTTTTGTATTATTTATCGCCTGTTTGGCTTAAGCTTTTGTTAGATTCGGATGCTCTTGGCACCGCTTATTCCCGTTTCGTATTATAATTTGTTCCTGTTCACCAAAAAAAAAAAAAAAAAAGTAGGCCATACTACAGCTAGAGAAAAGCTATCAATTTTGTCGTTTTGATTTGATTAAATCACCAGCTAGATGCATTGTTTACTTCACGAACGTACTATATTTCAGAGGAGTCCATTTTGTCACTGTCAACATTTGGGGCCGCAAGCTAAGATGGAGGGTTCCATACGATGTGCAAAGATTTTGGGGAAACGATGAGTACATCATGTACATGTACATTAATTCACTAACTCACTGCCTGTATAAGAGAGTGGGCTATATATATATATATATATAATTGCTCAAATTAATACTGTATGAATCAATTGCATTCACAATTGGCTAATTTAATAATTTTTATTTTTATTTTTTCGATCACATTAGGATTTTCAAATGGGTACGTATGTACGTAGCCTTATATACACTAGTTAATTTATTCCCGTATATGATTTCTTTTTCTTTTTCTTTTCCTTTTTGATGTTGTTGTTGTCGTTGTGATCGAGGATAGAGGGAGGTTTTTCATTCAGTAAGAACTGAGCCTGCAAACCCTACCCATTTCAATGTTATGACAATAATACTATGCTATTATAATATATATATATATATATATATATATATAGATTTTGCCAAACTAATTTTGAGGGTGCAGTAGTGACCTTCAGTTTCTACTTTCTAGGTAGTAGATATGCTATTTACTTTCAGAATATTGCTACTGCATCTACTGGATATCATATCATTATTATAGATAGATTCATATCTATTACGTGATATTCACTTTTCTTCGATCAATTAAGTAGGGTAAAAGGGGCTCAATTTTTTAATTAATTATGAACTTACCATTGTCACATTAGTCCTAAAACGGAGTACACTAGTAGGTAGATTTAATCAACATCTTTAGCGAGCAATTCAATACTTTTATACTTTTATGAGCCTTGTACCTAATTGACATACATGTTTGATATTTGGCTGCATGTCCTCTCCTATAATTATGATACACATAAATTTTACCACCCTAACCCATTTAGGGTTTTTTCCCCCATGAAATGTACTTTCAAAGTCCATTACTAAACATAAGTTTTTGTGCTCATTATTATTATTATTTTTTTCTCAAGCAAAAAGTAGTAATTTCTAATTAATATGAATCCAAATAGTGCATAATATTCAAGCATTTGATTTGTAACATACAAAATTAGGTCTAAAATGATCAAAGCATATTGAAACCCTATGATCGTGCCGGTAAACGCCAAAAGCTTATATCCATCGATAGCCCAATTGAAATCATTAATGCAAGAGTTCACTTTCAACTCGCGAAAATCGCGGAACAACATATCATTAAATCAAATAGATTCGTGATCGATAACGGAACATAGCCTAGCTTGTGTATTAAATGTTGATAATTTCCGCGGGCACGTGCTTTTTACGAGTAATTCCCGCACACGCATTTTACGAGTACGTGTACGTTACTGAAAAAAAAATTGTAATCCAGAGCATGTTATAAGATTATATCCACGTACATGGAAAAATGTGGCTGACTCATCGCCTGTTCTGTCATGATTACAGTTCCATATTTGCTTGAATTCAGTTTCTCTAGTGAAGCATCTTGCTCGTCATTCAACTCAGTGTAAGCAACATCTTCCGATTTTTATTTTTACTATTTAATTACTGTAATTGAGTGCTAGATTTAAACCATTGAAGAGGCCTTGTTGAAGGATAAGCACAAACATAAAAAGTTCAATAATCTCTTACAAGATAAATATTGACCAAATTCTCCAACCCAACAAATTAGATTCAACATGTTTCTTCTCATGATACTTGGGTAATTTTGGTTTTTTAGAACAAGGTCTTTCCATATCAAGATCATGTTTCACAGCTGTAACTTGAATTGCCTCTCAAATGTTACCATATATTTTCAAAATGGTGACCGGTAATAGGCAGTGCCATAATATATATATATATAGAGAGAGAGAGAGTTAATTATATCTCTCAATATATATGCAAGTGTGTATATATATATGGCAAGTTTGCTGTATGTCTTTTTCTATATAAAGGGCCAAGCAAGGCTCTAAATCTCAGGCAATTTACTCAACATCTTATTAGGGTTAGAAAATGAGTAGAAAGTGCATTTCTTTTAATAGGGTTTCCTTTCCATTCTGCAAATATTAACATATGTGGTGCTGGGTGCTTATTTTTTCGTTGTTTTGCAGGTGAAAAAGTGTTGTTGAAGAATGGAAGACATGACGAATATCAACAAAAAGATTGACCTAGGACTACCACCGTGGCACAGGAATCACAATGATGGCAAGGCGCCATTCGCTGCAATGGCTTCATCTGCCATCCCATTATTACCAAGTAGTGGTGCTTCACATCAACTGTGCAGGAAACCTTACTTCATGAACCATGATGGTAACATGGCTCCAGTGTTATCTGAAGATAAAAATATGATGACCCAGAATCCATCTCAACCGTCTGATCATAAGGATATGATCTCCGGTGGTGGTGGTGGTGGTGGTGTTACTGTTACTGCTTCTTATAATGGTTTGTCTTTCGATACTGATGATCAACCTGTGAAAGATGTCCAGATCCGTTGGGGTCGTAACCTTGACCCTAACATGGACCCCAAGAAGCTAAAACGGTATGTAGACCACCTAATAATATTGAGATCCTTGAGATTTCTAATTTTATTAATATGTAGACCACCTAATAATATTAATATGTAGACCACCCTAACATTTCTAATTTTGTTGTATATAGATATATACAGAACTGATCGGTTGCAGTTCGAACTACAAGTGGACTGCACGGCCATTTAGCCGTGCTCCGGTGGACTGTTCCAAATTCTGACCGTTGGATATGATGCTCACTCCCTGCATGCCATGCCTGCAAAAAATCATGTTGATCCGACGGTTGGAATTTTGTAAAATCAGCCTTAAACACTAATGAAATTCATATATAGTCTTTGGTAATTTCAGTCTGCTTAAGGCTGATTTTACAAAATTCCGACCGTCGGATTGGCATGATTTTTTGCAAGCGTGGCATGCAGGGGGTGAGCATCATATCTAACGGTATGAATTTGGAATTGACCACCAGAGCACGGCCAAGTGGCCGTGAGTCCACTTGCAGTCCAGACTGCAATCGATTAGTTCTGTATAGAGAAATGTTCTAGTGAGCATATGCGCACTTTAAGCTACAAAAAACACAAACCCTTGGATTGGAATTTTGAGATGAATCTTCTATTAAGTGAATGAGAATCCAAGGGCTTATATTATTTGTTGACTTTAGTTAAAGTGTGCATATGCTCACTAGATCACTTATATATATGTATATATATATTTGTTATGTTAAAAAGATCTTCAAACCTATAGTATAAAACTCTTATGTCAGGAATTTACGTGTATGAAATCTTGTATTTTTATGATTAACACACATTAAGCATTTACTTGTACGTATTATTTTTCGAGTTGTAGGATTCTTTCGAACCGAGTTTCTGCGCAGAAATCTAGAATGAAAAAACTCCAATACGTTTCTGATTTGGAAAGTCATATGAAAGCTTTAGAGGTAAGCATATATACGTCTATACATATGTGATCTTTCTCTTATATTTCTTAGTTAATATTATTCAACTTAAAATGAAGATACGAAAAGCCGGCTAACAAGGTTTTAACCATATCTTTTCTGTTCTTTATATATCCAGGATAAAATCTCTGTGCTCTCTCCCACCGTAGCAATGCATCAGAACCAACAACAGCTATTGAAAATGGAGAATAATTTCTTGAAACAAAGAATAACAATTTGCGAAGACAGTACAATACTTAGAGAGGGTAAACATGCTCTTTCTGTATAGAAGAAAAGAATCCACTCTATCTCACATCGCGTAAATAGAAGGCTTACTATAACTTCATATACCTAGATGAACCCTTTACCTAATAGCTTTGGCTATTAAGTTGGAAACTTAACACTCTCTCTCTAAACACACACATCTCCATATATGTTAATTGAGTGGTTATTTTTTGCAGCCCAAATTGCAGAGTACAGAGCAGAAGTGAATAGGCTGAAGCAATTTATGACCCAACACCAGCAGCAAATACAAGGACAGACAACAATGACTGGTTGGGAATCTGGACTCAACCAGATGACGAATTCTACCTTTAATCAATCTGGACTCAACCAGATGGCGAATTCTAGCGGTAATCAATTTGGGCAGGAGCAGATGATTAACATGAACTCAAACCTGCAGTGTGATGGAATGGAGCAGATGATTAACATGAACTCAAACCCGCAGTGTGATGGAATGGAGCAGATGATGAACTTCAACTCCTTGAACCTAAATGGTTTCATTTAATTTCAACTTCTGAATGATGTGCTGCATGTGTCCCTTGAACTGGTTTACTTATTCCTGTTTTTCTTTGTTTGGTGTGATTTTTTTTCCCCCCCAAAGTTGTTTGGTGTGTTTAAGGTTTGTGTATTTGTGTGTTGTTTGTGTTTTTGGAATCTGGACTGCATGTTTGTGTGTTTTTATAAAGTTTGAATGGGAGCTTCCTATTATTAGTGCATTTAATTATACCAAAAGTCCTCTTCTAATTTTACTCTTGTGACATATGAAAGGAACGAGAACATTTACTCAATACTGTGATTTTTTTTTTTAATGTTTGTTGTTAATTCCAGAACAAGTAATCAACAATTAAAAATACAGATTAAAGAGCAACATATATAGGATTGAATGGAAATCAAATTGTAGATGAGGCGATCCACGATCAATGCATGAGAGAACAGTTTCCAGTTGCCTGCGGGAAAAAAGTGTTTTGAAACCCAACTTGACAAGTCGGGTTGACGGGTAATTAAAACCCATCAATCTACAAACTTTATGAATGTTATTGAAAATTCTTGTTATATTAGACCCTGTAATATTATTTTGGTCAACGGGTTGATACATTTGACCCGTAACCCATCCAAATTTCAGTTCTATGAACGTGCTGGGCTCTTAAGGATGAAAAACCATTATGTACCCAAGTTAGAGCTTGTACCTGACTCACTTTGTTTTACATAAAATTAATCTACCTCTACAGGTTTTCAGGTTTTTTAATATGAATTAGTAATGGACTTGAACCCTAAATGAATGACTAATTAAAGTGGGTAAATTTTTTTTTTAAAAGAAAAATATGTCATCTTTATCGATCATAAACAACATTAGTTTGTCATCTTTTGTGAGAGAATCAATCCGTCATTTGAATAGTCAAAAGTGTCATTAATTCATATAGTACTAAAACTTTTTCCCTTTTATTTTTTTCCAAGGCATTAAAATCCCTTCCCAAATAGGTTGGATTTTGCTCGGTCATTTATGATTTTCCTAAATAGGTTGGATTTTGCTCTGTCATTAAAATTCAACCCATTTAGGCCCAATCCATACCCACCCAATTACCACCCCTACACAAAACCTCCCAAAATTTTAAACTGGAACAAATAACTCCTTGATAAAAAAATCTACCAAAATTTTAAAATTGAACATATAATATCCTTAACTATAAGTCTATAGGTCAAATTTGATTCACAAATCAACACTACAAGGAAAATAGGTATTAATGACACTTGATTTTTAAAAATTATGATACTTTTTTAAAACTGTCATATGTTCAAAAAAATAATGAGGTTGGATTAAAACTATCATTAAATGAATTAAAATAAATTGTTAAAGATGATGGTTTATTAAAAATATCATAATTATACATATAAAAATGACGGCTTAATGAAGGACCGTAATCTTTTATTTTTGGTGCGAAATTAGCAGGGGAAGAGCTAGTTCTTTTTTTTTTTTTTTTTGGATAAGCATTAAGCAGCAAGGGAATTTTGGATAAGCAGCAAGGGAAGAATTCACGAGAGAACCCACGACTGCTGCTCCCGATTCCCGCCCTCTCCCTCACGATTGCAGCTCCCGATCTCCCGCCCTTTCCTTCATCGTGCTCCATGTCTCTCTCTCTTCCTTACCTCGCGTTCTGCTGGTTCTTTCCATCTCTTTCCCTCATCGTTCTCCCTCTAAGTAAATGTTCTTATCATACAAGCAAAAGCATATGTCCTGTTTCAAAAACTGAATTAAATCTACTTGTAATTTCCAAGAAGTTTCCAAAGATGATACATCAATCCTTGTGAGCAACTCTACAGCAACCAAAAAATAAAGCACACAAAATCTATTATTGCTCAACAAATACTTTTGAGTCGAGTTGGACAGGATTTTGTCCTAGGAAGGGGTGAAAAGAGAAGTGAGAGTTAGGAATGAGAAATGTGAAGGAAAAAATGATTAGCAAAGATGGCAGTGTGTGACACATGCTATTGTTATTATCAACTGTCACTAAGAAACCTATTTTTTTTATTGTTGTTGCATTTATATGTTCATACATTTGGATTGTTCCATGCTGTGGTATTCTTCAACCTAGTTTCCCCTTGTGTGACCCTTGTGTGAGTGTGTTAAAGTACCCTATAAAATGCAGTATAATATTTCATTATGTACAATTTGTAATTGCCAAAAGGAAATAACAGTGGACATGGTGCCTCAAATTCCTCCAAGGTGCAACCATAAGTGAAGCCAATGGAATTGGATTCCATATGGCAGACTGAGTGACTCATTGCTAATTTGATGAGAAACATATTTGTTTGAATTATCTTTGTCCTACTATTGTTGGTTGTCAAGAGTCAAGACTTATGAGAATTACGATCCTACTGTTTTTGGTTGTCAAGACTCGTGAGAATACGGTCAACTTTATGTTTAGAACATTGATTTGATGCCAGTACGTTCAAGTAATGTAAATCTCACAGAAAAACCAGGATATTCCTTTAGAAATATTGTACTAACAGATTTGTGGTTGAACTTGGCTGTGAGCCCTAGGCAGTCTTCCTTACATTAAGTAATTCTTGAAGCTTGGAAATCTCACTGTTGAAACAACTCATACCTCAGAAGCAGAGTATCTTACAGGCCTCAATGCATGGACTCCTAATCTTTGACCATCAAATGCAGACTACTCCACAGTAGACCTTAGGTGTTGATGGAACTCATGGCTTCCTGAGAAGAAAGTGAGATGAATTAGAGTGAAAGAAGTGGGGACGGAAAATAATTGTAAAGGTTTCACAAGCTGCCGGATGAAAACCGGAGATCATAAACCCATGAGAAAGCAATTCCAGTGGAGAAATTTCCTAGGCATCCCTCCATGTTTTCCCCTTATGTTACTCATGAACTTCCTTGGGGTTTCATGCTCGTTTAGTGCATTTTTTATCACATAATTTGGAATTTTGCAGTTAAAAAAAAAAAAAAAAAAACAACCAACCCCATTTATTTCAAAGGAAAAAAAGTGCTTTGCCTAGTAACTACTGAGTGAGCTATTGTTCCCACAATAATTTGTTTCACTATTGCCTTTGATGCATTTGAGAGATACAGGAATTTTTGTTTTTTTGTTTTTTTTGATTTTTTGATTTTTGTTTTTTTGTTTTTGTTTTTTGTTTTTTTCTTTATCATGGGGTGAAAAATAAG
Source organism: Hamamelis virginiana (assembly GCA_017140935.1). Lineage (NCBI taxonomy): Eukaryota > Viridiplantae > Streptophyta > Magnoliopsida > Saxifragales > Hamamelidaceae > Hamamelis > Hamamelis virginiana. The sequence continues at coordinate 208,159 of JAESVK010000911.1, read as the reverse complement.
TAACCAAATCTAAAAATATATTTACAAATAGAAGGATAAATATCTGACAATATTACTGACCTGACCCATGTTTTCTGGAATATCGCTTACTTCTCCTTGAGGTTTTGTCATTAACATCACTGATTTATATATAATTTTAATTGTAATGCCAAACAATTAAGGGCAATTTTATAATTTCATGTTCAATTTAAAAGCAAAGAACTTGACAGCAGGCCAGTGGTTCAGTGATATTTCTGTAATATCAGAGACATATTTACCCAAAGCAAAATCATAAGAAATAAAATCAAAACTTATAACCATGAGAAATAATAAAATATAAATTGTAACATAAATCCCATACCTAATGAAGTTTCAATTATAAGTAATATGCTTTATAACAGAGCTATTTATGTATGAAGCCTATATCAGATTCCTTGTGTGTGTGTGTGTGTGTGTTTTTTTTTTTTTTAATTGATCTTTAGAAATTTAAGAACTAAAGGGTAAAAATGAACTCATAGATACCAATTTATTTTTTGGATTTGGATTCTCCTACAAGTTGGAAGGTTGATATGCAAAATTGATGGCCCACAAAGTTTGGGGTTTCATGCCTTATTGGCTTATTTTGAGTCTTCCAATATTTTCTTTTTGGAAATTATGTGTGCCCTTTATATTGGATTTATATATTAACTTCAATATAGCTTAGATTTCATCAAATATGTTCGGAATCGATGGATCTAAAATCAAAACTTGCATGCCCAAATCATGTGACTATATAAGTTCATGCACTAACCTAAATTGTCTACTTTGAAATTACATACACTCCTCATATTAGATTCATATATTATCTTCAATAATCAATATTAGATTTCATCGAATATGTTCAGAATCTATGATCTAAAATCAGGTCTCACTTTTCCAACTCACACGATTATATTAGTTCACATAGTAACTTAAATTGTATACTTTGATGTTCATGCTGTATAGTGTATGATGTAAACAATAAACCTTTATCCCACTTTGAATTTATGCTCTTGATATTTGATTATTCCTGTACTCGAAATGTTTAATTATCCAGACTAGTTTTAGTCTATGATAGTGTCTTCACTCTGCTTGGGAAGAAACAACTTCAAATATGTAGAGAAATATCTCCAAATATTGTAGACCTCCAGCGTAGTTTATGGGTAGTTTTAATTTCTTTGAGATGGGGTATATTTTGTTGAGAAATTCTATGATAGTGTGTTGCAGGTAGTGCTGATTTTCAGGAATAATGGTTATTATGGGTGTGAATAGCTTTTTGAGCAGATTCTTTTGCAATATAGGGTGTTTTCCTCTGTTTATGGGTAGTTTTAATTTCTTTGAGATGGGGTATATTTTGTTTTTCTACGAGGATGGGGTAATAATGCTTCAGCGATTTTGCTTTGTTAATATTCTCCTCTATTTGTGGCTGTTGCTTGGGTGCTCTTCCTATTCTTCTTTTGGGGGTGATATTTGAGTGGATCCTGGGAAGTGCTTTGTATGATTCTGGTTAGTTCTATTTAGCGCGAGGTGCAGGTGCTTCCATCTGTTTTTCTGTTGTGGATTGATTGCTTAGCTGGCTTGGGGATTTTGTGTTCAAATGTTTTTTGGGTGGTAGTGATGATTTAACTTGTCTGTCCGAATTTCATGTTGTTGCTGCCGATGTTCTTAGATTTGCATTGATATGCAGCGGATTCCCCATGGTCCTGCTTTGTTGGTGAGCTTTTGGATTTTGGTCTTGCTTTGTATTATCTAAACTTGCTGGTGGTGGCTTTGTGAATGGTTGCTGTTTGGGTGTGCTTTTTAGGCCTAATGGATGTAGCTTGTGGCTTTTATTTTTATGTATTTGGGTAGGGAGCTCTGTTTTGTTTGCCTGATTAAGGCTTGGGTGGTGGTCTCTGTTGGTCTTGGGTATTTTTCTTGGTGGGATTGTATGTTGCTTTCCTCATATTTTTAATCTAATATAATACTTTGCCTATAAAAAAAAAAATAAAAAAAATAGTGTTGTAACATGCCTTCACTTCCCTATCGAGCCTAAGAAAGACACTTCTTAAATTTGATTGATAATATCTATTTACATTCACTTTACAAACATTAAAAGCTCTTAGAATTACATCATTGGATGTAGATTTCTTCTAATCTCTCTCTAACTATTTGTTCCCCATCAATTAATTGGTTTCTTGACATTGAAGCAGGTCAAGATAGTTGAGGGGATTACTGAACTACAAATTCCATCTGGTACTCAGCCTGGGGATGTGCTTGTCTTGGCAAGGAAAGGTGCACCAAAATTGAACAAACCAGCAATATGTGGTGACCACTTATTCACAATTACAGTTACTATACCAAATCATATCAGGTAGATTTTTTATTTATTTATTTATTATTATTATCATTTTTTTAATTTTACATTTATCTAATTATTTTATTAGTAAATAGCTTGTTATTATATTATTGTTGATGATTCTGGGCTATTTCTTATGTAGTGTCTTCTTTTTTTTGGTGGGGGAGGGGGCAGGGGTTGTGTTTGGAAGTTTTAATATGTGCTTTTGAACTATGATTTACCCCTTCTTCAGCTTTTCTTTTGTCTTTTTTTTTTTTTTTCCAAGTAGTGGGTTTGGTTATTTTGGCATCATGTTGCCTGTAATTCATCTTTTGTAGAATTGAAGTTCAAGAAAAACTGAAGAAGATCAGCATCTTGTTTCTCTTCAGGAATAAGTTCAAAGAATACTTAATCTGCTCCAAGCTCTCTGTTCCATTGTGTCTCTTTCATTTTTTTAATTTTATATTTTTGTTCAGTCTTGTTCATCCTTTCGCATTCATAGTCTGCATTGTTGCTTTAAGAGATTTGACTTTTAACCTTCATTGTCATGATAGTAAAATATATAAAAATAGTATAGTATCTGTTTTGCAACAATATATATATATATATATATATATATATATATATATATATATATATATATATATATATATATATATATGGTAGTTGATGGGCAAATGTGCTCAATCTTGTGGCAAGTTTTTTCGAAAGCAATAAATTTATTTGTTCTACATTTATTACCATCTTCTTGCGGTCAACAGTGTTTTAAGTCCAAGTTAGTGGGGTTTGGTTGGTCATCCGTCATAATTCTGCACAGGAGCTGTCTTACCATTTTAGAGTGGCTGGATGGCCACAAAAAAAGGTGAAATTATTGAGAGGATTGTCACAATCTCTTAAGGTATTCATTAATCTTTCTAACACCTCCTTCAATGATGGTTCATTACTTCCTCTGGGCTAGACATCCTTTACTTTACACGCGTAATCTGGCATTGTACTATGTCAGTTATCAGTGAGTCAATGAAATACCCTTCCCAATTGAGTTAGGATGCATTCATATATCCTTGTACCTATACTTTTTGCCTTCTTGATATAATCTAACATTTTTTTTTTGTCTATGAATTCTTCCATCTTTGAGCGGAAGCTTCCATTTAGTACTGTAACATCAAATAAAGTTATTACTTGTTTAAAGATGTATGGTGCAACTCATTATATATTCCATAGTCATTCTTTGTAACCATTGTTTCTGTATAAAAATGTAATTTATTGCTCTACTTTGTAAACACTAATCATTTCAACATGATCTACATGCACTGGACTCTTTAGTTGGTTTGTGCAGTGGTGCAGTGATGAAGTGGTTGATGTGCATCTTTTGAAATTGATTTTGTATATTGCTTGTCTATATTATATTATGTTTTCTAGAATATGGGTGCTTTTAGCGTTATCTGTGCTACAAAATAGTTATTAATGCCTCTTTCACCAATTGTGTAGGTGCATTATTGACTTTGGTAGCGCAATTGACGAGTTCACGTTGAAGCATTTATATGGTTCAGTTGGTCCTTCTAGGTATCCCATTTTCCTTTAATTGCTTTTCCCTTCTTTCATTTCTATGTTCTCATATTTCAGATCATTTTCAATATGGACGAGCTTTATCTGTGATATATGATACCTCAAATTCTCAAACTACTCCAGAATAGAAATAGTTTGGCAATGCCTGATTTGATTGAGTTTGAACCATTAGTAGAAATGCAGAAATGGCTTGATGTGTCCTACTTATTTTTTAGAACATTCTACCAAATGTTTTTTTAATTACATCATATGGGGATTGCCTACTCTTTTTCTAGTCTAGTTAAAGAAGACTTGTTTTCTCTCTTCATCCCTTTCATGTGTTTGAGTGCTCTCTGCTTGGGGTTGCAGTCCTTGTTTTCTGCAGTAACATTAATAATTATATTAATGAAATTGTTTTTGGCTGATCAAAAAAAAAAAAATTTTTAATTTGCAATATTACTGTTAAAAAAAAAAAAAAATACTTCAAGCTGCCAACAGGGCTTTAAGACCTGAATCCAGAACCCTTACATGAGCGGGGCAAGTAGTTACCAAATGCCACAACGTCAATAGTGTTGTAACATGTCTTCACTTCCCTATCGAGCCTAAGAAAGACACTTCATAAATTTGATTGATAATATCTATTTACATTCACTTTACAAACATTAAAAGCTCTTAGAATTACATCATTGGTTGTAGATTTCTTGTAATCTCTTTCTAACTATTTGTTCCCCATCAATTAATTGGTTTCTTGACATTGAATCAGGTCAAGACAGTTGAGGGGATTACCGAACTACAAATTCCACCTGGTACTCAATCTGGGGATGTGCTTGTCTTGGCAAGGAAAGGTGCACCAAAACTGAACAAACCAGCAATACGTGGTGACCCCTTGTTCACAATTACAGTTACTATACCAAATCGTATCAGGTAGAGTTTTTTATTTTTATTTTTTAATTTTACATTTATCTAATTATTTTATGAGTAAATAGCTTGTTATCATATTATTGTTGATGATTTTGGGCTATTTCTTATGTAGTGTCTTCTTTTTTTGGGTGGGAGTGGGGCTTGTGTTTGGAAGTTTTAATTTATGCTTTTGAACTATGGTTTACCCCTTCTTAGCTCCTACTTTCTTCTTTATTCTTTCCTTTATGCATAATTACAAACCTCAAATTTCTCAAAACCTATCATGTATGCTGTGACAATGTGCATACACATGTACACATTGACTGACACACATATTTTGGAAATGTAATTGAGATTTCTAGTTCTTGTATGAATTTTAAATCCATCAGTTTCTTGGAAGACTGTAGTAGATACAGGTCGATATGAACCTGTAGATCATGTGTAATTAAAAATTATTTCGAGGTATGAGCTTATCAATATCTAGTACTAACTTTTGAGCAAATGCTACATAAAAAGGATGAAAGACATATATAATTTTTTTTGGACATCTTCAAGTTGCCAACCTCAATATAGAAGAATCAATCACTTGCCTATCCTTGGGCCTTAGTCACCTCAAACTTTAAGTGAGTCCAAAGTTTGAATATTCATAGAGACTTAAGAATGGTTCTCTTTTTTCATGTCTGAAAACTATAACATCATCAGGGTTGAGTTTATATGCCTAGGAACTTTTGAAGTTTAATTATCATAGGTTTTCTCTCACTTATCCAGTCTATTCGTATTAAAACCATTGTAGATGGTGACTCCTTCTAAGTGGAAATGCTAACTCTCCTATTTGAACTCAAAGAATGCAAAACTAGGGATCTATTTGTTAGTGATCCCAAAATTTGAGAGAGAGAGAGAGAGAGAAGAAAGAAATGCTATCGAAGTTGTGTAGTTGGAGAAATGTAGGGAAATGCTATCGAAGTTTCCTTAAAATGGAACTAATCAATTGAGTTAATTATTATACCGGAGGTTATACATTCCTAAATGGGATAGGACCACCCCTCCCGTTAGAGAAGATGTGATGATTCTAGGAACCATAATGCATGCTTTTTATTATTTTTTGAAAAATAATGTATGTCATTTTAATTACGAGATGACTGATAAGGTGTAAAAATTATTTGTTTTCCAGCTGATTCATAATGGATAAATCTTGGATGACAATGGATAGGAGATCGCCGGAATATGATGAGGGAGTTGAGGAATTTTTAAAAATTGCATTACTTAATGCAGATGGCCGTGATATCGTACGATGTCCATGTACATCATGTGCCAATTTAAATTTTCTACCCACTGAAGATGTAAGATATCATTTATTTTCCAAAGGAATTGATCAACGCTATCGCACATGGATATGGCATGGAGAGGAATTGCCTCCAAGTGCACCATCTACTAGAAATGCTAATGATGTTGATCGTCATCAGTTTCAAATGCCTCATTCGGAAGATGGTAGTACAATAGAAATGGTTAAAGCTGCACATGAGCATTGCACAAATGATCCTGATATGTTGAAGAAATTGCTCGAAGATGCTGAAAAACCATTATACTCTGGTTGTACAAAATTTACAAAGTTATCGGCAGTAGCTAAGCTCTATAAGCTGAAGCCTAGTAATGGCTTTTCAGATAAGAGTTTTACAGAGCTTCTGATATTGTTGGGTGACATTTTACTGGACAATAATGAGCTACCCTTATCTGTGTATGAAGCGAAGAAGACCTTGACCGCTTTGGGATTAGGGTACGAAAAAATACATGCATGTCCCAACAATTGCATACTCTACAGAAAGGATTATAATAATGCAATTGAATGTCCCAAATGTGGTATGTCTAGGTGGAAAGAAAATAAGCATGGGACTGAGAAAAGGAATGGAGTGCCTGCAAAGGTTTTGTGGTATTTTCCGCCCATCCCGAGGTTTAGAAGGATGTTTCAGACTACACAAATAGCAAGGGACTTGACATGGCATGCTCGAAAAAGGACTGTAGATGGTGAACTACGACATCCAGCAGACTTGGTCTCTTGGAAACTAGTTGACCATTTGTGGCCAGAGTTCAAGGCAGAACCGAGACATTTGCGGTTGGCTATTTCTGCAGATGGAATTAACCCTCACAGTACCCTCAATAGTAAATACAGTTGTTGGCCCATTATACTTGTTACATATAACCTTCCACCATGGTTGTGCATGAAAAGAAAATTTATGATGCTATCTTTGTTGATATCTGGTCCACAACAGCCTGGTAATAATATTGATGTTTACTTGGCCCCATTGATTGATGATTTAAAATTGTTGTGGGAGGTAGGTGTTGAAGCCTATGATGCATACCAACAACAGTCCTTTAACTTAAGGGATGTACTACTATGGACAATCAATGACTTTCCAGCATATGGCAACTTGAGCAGCTGTATCGTCAAGGGATATAAAGCTTGTCTAATATGCAGTGAGGAAACAGATTCTATTTATTTAACACATGGAAAAAAAATGTATATGTTGGCCACAGAAGATTTCTACCCGATGGGCATCAATTTCGAAATCAGAAAAGAGCTTTTAATGGTGAGGAGGAGCTTCAGAAAGCGCCAAAACCGTTAAGTGGTGAGGAGACATTACGAAAAGTTGAAGGGATTAAAAAGTCAACTGGAAGTAACAAGAAACGAAAAAGTAAAGCTTCGAAAGATGTTCCTAAAAAATGTTGGAATAAGAAGTCAATATTCTTTGAGCTTGAATATTGGAAGCATCTTTATGTTCGACACAACTTGGATGTTATGCACATCGAGAAAAATGTGTGCGAGAGCATTATTGGCATGTTGCTTAACATTCCCAATAAGACGAAGGATGGAGTAAATGCTCGACGGGATTGGACAACAAAAGGTTTGAGGGAAAAATTAGCACCACAGGATAAGGGAAATAGAATATATTTGCCTCCAGCGGGCTATACATTATCTAAGGAAGAGAAAAAAAGGGTATGCCAAACATTGTTTGAACTCAAAGTCCCAGAAGGATATTCTTCAAATTTTAGTAATCTCGTCTCAATGAAAAACTTAAGACTCGTTGGTCTTAAGTCTCATGATTGCCATATTTTAATGTAGCAACTATTACCCGTGGCAATACGGTCAGTGATGCCTAAGCATGTGAGATGTGCAATCACACGATTTTGTTTCTTCTTCAAAAATTTGTGTAGCAAAGAAGTGGATGTGTAACACCCCACACAGGGTAACCCCTATGCGGAAATGCCACAGTGACATAAAACACCAAGCGCTTATCTTTTGAGTAATTTCTTTTGAAATTTAACACAGTTTAAAACAGTTTTTCAAAATACACGTGCGGAAGTCTTTAAATAAATTTTTCAACATCTCAAAAATTAAAGATAGCGCTGAGTACTAGTTCGTATCATGAGTACAGTCCCGTAATGTACTCGAATTCTAGAAACATCAATTTAGTTTACTGAGTTGGATAGAGTCTCATGCTGATAATGTGTCATCATCTTAAAGAAAACACATAGTAGAAAAATATAAACAAACACCAGGATTTACGTGGTTCGGCAAAATTGCCTACGTCCACGGTGAGTCATATTTATTATTGAGAATCATATTACAAGAATACAATATCTTCCTGTCTCAATACATTCAGAAATATTCACATCCTTCCATATTCTCATATCTGTCAACAAATTTATCATCAGCCAAATATCACATAAATAAATCATCATATCTGTAATTCATTTATATATATTACAGAATATATCCATCACTTTTTCACAATAAATAATTTTACACTACATGCATGCTTTATGCATATGACAGATGCAATGCTCATGCAGTCATACCTGTCATTTTCTCTGTTCTGCTTTTCCTGCAAAACATCAACCATTCACACAGATGGTAACCTTATTTTAGGATTCATCATTTCACCACAATAGATGGCTACCTCATTTTAAGGTACTCAACCATCTCAACCATTCTCAATCATTTTCAATCATCTACCACAACAGCATCCCCGCCTTTTTAGGACCTACCGCGATTGTCACTCATTGACAAGAGGATTTACGTACTGTTTTTAGCAAGGGTGATATATTAGTGCACTAACTGTTTCCAGGATCTTTTGTCCATCGGTGGTATCTCAACTCCTTATTTCCACAGTTACAAAAATAATCATAAATGCATATGATTTTCTATGCAATATATTTCACATGTAACTGTGTCTCATGCCAGATGCAATTATTATATGCAATACATATGGCATACATCTCATATCAACAATTCATGTATGTCAATTCGTTCATACATTTCATAGTATATCAACTCAACATATATCTCATATCAACAGTTATATCAGTGATATACAAATAAATCATTCTGCTCACTCAACTTGATCCACCACATGTAACTGTGCCACTGTAACATCCCGTACTTCTCCAAGTAACAATATTGTCCGCTTTGCCTGCACGCGTAACATGCGCGCCCATATACGCATATTCACATGACAAGTGCACGGTTTTATTTTCTTAAAACACATTGTTACTATGAGATGTATGGAATTTACTGATAAGCCCAGTCACTTTCTCATAACATCATCACCACATGCCATATGCCAATTTTATGTGCAATAATTATGGCAAATATCACACGTATGTATTTTATACATAACAATTAACGTGCTTCATCATTTTATTCATAATAATAACAGCATGTTATAAACTTTACAAATATCACATGCATATATTAACAGTTTATATATATATATATATGCCAATATGATTTCCATAACTTGTATTTCCAAGATTTTTCACTAATCATCCTGATTTTATAAAAAATCAATTATTCATGATTTTTAACTATTTTCCAAAGACTCACAATTTGGAAGATAGTTAATTTTCTATCCACATGTATTTTTTATACAATATTCCATTCTAGGACACTTGTTTGATTTTTGTCGAATTTATCAAATTTTGTTAGATTGAAAAATCATACTAGAATAGTCAAAATACCATGAGGTCACATGGTAAGCCTTATGGTGCACCTTCACTATGCTCCATAATTTTTTAGGCTCTTTCATGCCTCCCATTTTGTACCCATTAATATCAACTTAATTTAATAGGATTTTTAAAAATAAGTCCGAGTCAAAATGATAGCCACAAGTGCTAATTTGCAATTGAGGGTGTATGGTTTACTATGCACCTTCATAGCACAGAATCACACATGCACACTCACGTACATGATACGTCCATATTTTTCATCTTTTTGGCCAACTTTGCACATTTATATCTCATTCGTTACTCATCCGATTTGGATGATTCAAAATATTATAGAATCTGTGTGATACAAGCTTTCAAAATATAATGGTGGTGTATAACACCTCCCATCCGAACATATTTAAAAATGATGCCAAAGTAGGCTAGTTAATAAAATTTCAGATTTTTCGGCAACTTCGGTTCTCAATTTCTCTCACAATTCACATCCAATTGAAGTGATTCAAAGTTCTAAATTCATATAAAATCAATCTATACCATATATGTAAAAATCATAATTTTTCGATAAACTATGAAAATACACCTTGTGTCTACTATTAAAGCTTCATGGAAGCTTTCTCTCTCTAGAAATTCTCATTCACCCATAGATCTTTTTCCATTATTATTGTCTCTAAAAATCCATAAATTCAAGCTTTACAATATACTCAAATTTCAGAATTTTCGGACATATACACAATATACTACAAATTTTCAAAGTTTCAGTATTTCTAAACTTCAGAAAATTATAGAAATTAATCTACTCATCGGAAAATTCCCAAATTTGGTACACATGACCTGAGTTGATATAGTTGATAGGAAAAATAGTCCCAAAGTTTCAGCTTTTCATTTTCATATAAAATAAAAATCCAAGATTTGAAATCCCCATATATATATATATATATATATATATATATATATATATATATA
>JAESVK010000911.1:120908-188200 GCA_017140935.1 Hamamelis virginiana | reverse complement strand
TGTACCATAAACAATAGTGAAGCCTTTTGTTTTAGATCTTTTTTTTTCCTCTTTTTTAATTATTGTTCTAGACACTAATGTTAAATGAAACTTAAAGTAATGATTCTATATTCAGTTAAGTTTGCTTGGTCTTTAATTATTGTTCTTAATATTCATGCATTTATTGTGCATATATATATATATATATATATATAATTTGCTACAGGTTACATTTAACAGATTTTGGGGGAAAATATTGATTATAATTGAAAAAAAAAAATCATTCATGGCATTATTAATGACGAGTACAAACTGTCACGGTTGCATTTTGAACTATCATGGTTGTGTTTTTTTTTTTAAAGAAAGATAACAGTTTAAATCTATCATCGTAAATCAAATAAAGATGATGATTCTAAACCGTTATTGTAAATCGAAAAAAGATGGCGCTTTTGAACCGTCATTGTAAATCGAAAAAAGATGACGCTTTTGAACTGTCAATGTAAATCGAAAAAAGATGACGCTTTTGAACCGTCATCGTTCTAACATATTAATGACGGTTCAAAATTGTCATCTATCTTCCGTCTCAAAGATGACACGGCCCCCAATGACGCTTTTCAAAACCGTCATTAAAATAAAATGATGACAGTTCAGAACCGTCATCAATAAACTTTTTTCTTGTAGTGCTACTTCCCCCAAACTTCAAACTCAAGCAAATAATCCTGAACAATAAGTCAAGTTCACAAAACTCCCTGAATTTTAAAATTGAACCAATAACCTCCTCCAGTTTAACCAAAAAAAAAAAGGGGGAATTTAACTAAAGGTCCTCATTTAGAAGATTTTCATGCCATAAGTCCTCTCAAAAGATTTTTCTTCCCAAAAGCCCTTATGTCATGAATTGGACAAAAATATCCCTCATTCCTAACAACCTTCAACGCCACCTACGCCCCCAACCCCTGGGTTCACTACGTCACACCCCGAAGTTCACTACGCCGGAACTTGGAGTTCCTACGCCAGACCCCGGAGTTCACTACATCGAAAAAAATTAAAAAAATATATACAAGAAGAAACAATCTCTTTTTTTCCTCCATTTTCTCATCAACCAAACAAAAAATTAATTTTTCTAATCAAAATATATTTCTTTTTCCTACATTTTTCAAACAATCAAACATGAAGAAGATCGGAAAATTAGATCTGACAATGGAGCAGCAGATTTGAATCGGTGTTCCGACCAAGAGCAATGGCATTGGTTTTCCGATTGATGGTGACTGTTTTCTGATCTGGAGCAGCAAATGGTGTTCATCGGCAACCATTGCCGTCGATCGTCTGGCATAAAGATCAGGCGTTGAAATTATTGCACTCTAGTGCTCTCCGCATCCACACTCACGACGTGACTAGGATCAATAATCTCACGGCGATTATCTGAATTGATCTTTTTTCTCCCCAAAGATCAGGCGTTGAGCAAGCAACTCCAGCCTGCACATTTAGATTTGAGCTTTGCCGAATATTGAAGCCATCTCATGTCGTAGAGAAATCTTCATCAGACCTGGGGTTCACTGGAGAAGCCTGCAATTCAAACTCAGGCACGTAATTCTGTTTATATCGTCTTGGATCTTTGATTCTATGTGCTTGCTTATGCAATCCGAGCAGAATAAGTGGCCGTAGGGTTCGATTATGAACATTTCATCGATGTATCTGTTTTCCACGCAAATCTTACAGGGGATTTTTTAGGATTCCCCAATTTCTAATTTGGGCGTTTGATTGAGTTATGGGTAATTTAGTCATTTTGCGATCATTGTATGTCCATTATACTGTAATTGATATGTTTCTTTGTATGTAAGCGCATCATTGGTGCCGGAAAGCTTGTGAAGAAGAAGAAGAACAGGGATGATCCTATGGTCGGGTTGGGAGCAGGCGTGAAGAAGAAGAAGGAGGAGGAGGGCAATTGTGTCACTAAAATAATTAAATTTTAAACAAATAGGACCTTAGGCATTAAAATTTATCTAATTGGGATTTTTCCAAAGAAAAAATGTTTGGATGGACTTTAGCCAATATATACTTTTAAAATAGGACTTTAGACCAATTATCTGAAAAAAGAAAAAAATTTCCTTTAATTTTTTTTTCCCCTGAAAAGCTAACCCATCAATGCACCTTTACAGCTTCAGATTACATATATCCTACGCTTGTTGACATCCCCTGTTCAAACAAACAAAATATTGACTGAAGGCAAGTCAACTTTATTAAATGGTCCGGACCTAAAAGACTCAGGCCCAGCTCCTAGACCTAAAATGTCGTCCCTTGACATGAGTCCACATGTTCCTTTGCTATTAATTTCAAACCTAGTCTACTGCAAGACTAGCTGGAATTATCAAGTAAAGCCCTAATCCAATAAGTTTCAGGTTTGAGTAAATAAAAATGTATCTATATTCAATTGTTAGTATTAAAAAGAAATAAGATTATAAGAATCGGGTATGTTTATGCCAGTTGATAAAAAAAAAATTCCATATGTGCACCAAAATATATACTCCCTCCGTCCCGTAAAGATAGATCTCTTTCTCAATGCACGCATATTAAGAAAACTCATTATGAATAGATTTGTCATCCTTTTACCTTGATTATTTCCAAAACTACCTTTCTTGGACTTTGGAATTGGGTAAAGTTAAAGAAGAATAAGGGTATTATAGTAAAGTTAAAAAAAGAATAAAGGGTAGTATGGGAAAGTTGAAAAAAATATACTTTGACTTTTCAAAGTGGCCTATTATTTTGGGACAGCCAAAAAAAGAAAGATGGTCTATCTTTGTGGGACGGAGGGAGTATAACTTTTTAGATGTATTGTATTATCACATGATAGGCACATGATAGTGATATATGCCCAAAAGATTCTTATATATAACCGCGGTACCGAATAATTTTCGTGGGCCAGACCTAAAAATTAAATACGAAAATCACAACCACCCCACGACCTTAATGCCACTACTAGACTGGCTAGCTAGCTAACCTCCACCACCAACACCGATTCCTCCAATTGTAGCACTGCTGTCGTTGTCACCATCACTCGTACAAATCTCTATGCTTATCTTTACTAATCGCATCTTATGAATGTAAGAAAGAGTTGAGGGCTGTGATTTTACGTAATACCAACTCCAACTAACATCTGGATTATAGCTGATTGTGTTGGTAATTAATTACTAATCGAGATTTTTACTGTGGAAATTGTTGGATTAAATTATAGTACTTTTAGAGCAATAAGGTCGGAGTTAACTTAGCACTCTAAATTTTAATTAAAATGAGTCAAAATATACTTGAATATTAATTAATTATGGATTGTTTGATCGATGTTGTTAAGACGGTCGACAGAAAACATAAAATGAATATTTTACGTATACCCATCATGATCGATTTAATGATAAAAATATTAAATTCATTCGATAGAAATTGTCATTAAAAATTATTACATCTATATTACGTATGTAAAAATTGTCATTTATTTCATGGACCGACTGGTGCATGTTTTCCTAAGTATCACATATTTTAATTATGACAATGACTTAGATATATGAGCTAGCATGACCCAATGGGAAATCTCTCTCTCTCTCTCTCTAAAATCTTGGATTATATTCATATACTTACCACTTTTGTCTGTAGCCATGAAGGATCAGACAGCAAGTAAGCATACTAAATCCCAACAACCCAATACCCCTTGGGAAATAACCACATAGCTACATCTCTGAGGCTAGCTCTGAGATGAGATGATTTCGTGATATATTTATATGAGAATACTAGCAGAGTGCTCACTCTTGAAACCATAAATGAGAATATAACTCAAAATTTATGATGTTGGCTTAAAATGCTGGGAACGAAATTCCGTGCATTCTCATTGGGTGATGTGAGTACTGTAAGTACCTGAAATCTCATCAAGTTATGCTCTTTTGTTATTAGTGTTAGAGCAACTTGGTTCAAAAATGGATTCAGCTTCATTTTTTGAACCCGGATGCAAAAGTTCTTGCTCCAGGTAATGGTGAATTCAAAAATAGATTCAAAATAGATTGGATCTAAAAATTTATTCAAATTTGAATCTAAGTTTAGCTGGATTCATTTTTCTCCAAGACACGTAAAAGTGCCTAGAAACTTGTGTTTGATTGGGGGAAGAGAGAGATAGAAAGAAGATCCAAAAAAATGAATCTACCACCATTGGAACACTTGGATCTAAATGGGTATGCATTTCACCGTAGCTAATTCAAAAAATGAATTTAAATCCAAAAAATATGGATCCAACCATTGGAGTTGCTCTAATAAATATGAGACTAGGTTTGCAGGTGTTCTCTCTTCACCACCTCTCTCTTTATAGTTTAAACCCAGAAAAGGTTGTTTCTTCTCCACAACCTCAATAGATGCCTCTTTAAAGAATATATATACCCTTTATAGTATCCTTCCTATATTATCAGATGTTTTTTTTTTTGGGACAAGTACCTAATGCGTATAAAGTAATGCTATATATACCAAAAAAATTGTCCTAAAAAAACATCCCAAATGAATCATAGCCTTCATTTATTATTGTTAATCACTTTTTTCGCTTTTAGGAAAATCGAATCAAATCATATTGATAGGGTTCGAACTCAATGTTGGGTTTGAATCGAATCAAAATGATGCGAGTTCGAATGCCTCAATTAAGAGGACTTTTAAGGAGACAAGTTAAGTAAATTAATCCCAATAATTTAGAAGGAAAAAACAACAGAAATAAAGCAATAAACAAAAAAGAAAATCAATCCTATAAGAATTAAATGAAATAAACCACTTAACGGTACGACTTAAACTACCCTCGAGCCTTTGGAAAAACTAAATTGTATATCTTGAAACAGTATTTCACCTCTTAACCTAATAAGAAAGATTAATACAAACTTCAAGAAGCCTATACCCGTTTTCTTTCACCCCGAGACAGTTTTCTGATAAGAAAAGTTGATAAGAACTCCTTTCTCCAAATTTCAAGACAGCTCTATCACTACCTTACCACTTTAGACGTCTCGAATCTCCTCTTAATGCTTTTTCGTCCTCCTCGAATAGTCACCAAAGACCCTACTGCGGAGACTAACTTGGTCAAGCACTAATAGGGTTCTCAAACACCTCTTTGTGAAAGAAAGAAGCCTTGAAGCTGTGGTGTATATTTGAGATGTCTTTCATTCGCCTGTGATCCCTTTATTTATAGATTCAGCTCCAGTCTTCTTCTCAATTTCAATATCTGGATTGCATTGTTTCCTTTCCTCATCAGGTTTCTTCCTTTTGCAAATTTCGTCAATCTCAATAGACTTCTTTTAGAGCTCGATGATCATCTTTTATATGAGAAGAACTTCCATTCCGAGTGACTCATTGTACCTCGAACTCCTCTGTCACCTGCCAATCTTTGATAATTGGCTAATTTATGGGATTAATATTTATCTAAGTATAAGATAAACATAACATCATTATCCTTCTATTTAATCTTATTTATATTAACTCTTAAACATTTATCCCTTTCTTTCTGCCATTTTCCTCCTGAATTTTGATCCTTAACGGCTTGTTATGAATTTTATTCATAATATATCTCTTTCCACATTTCGACAAGTGTCAGTCATTAATTGGCTGGTGTTAAAATATGGGTTAACAATTATTAAGGATAAAATTTGCTAAAAAAGATCGTAAGAGAATGGTTAGATCAATTGCCATATCATTTGGGATACACTTTTGGGATAATTTTTTTGGGACAGAGAGAATTTTCCATTCGCATATATATGGAAAATTCCTTCCCACATATAAAACATAATGTTACATATATGTAGTAGAGATAAAAAGATGAAGAAGATTACAGTCTATAATCTTGAAACACTAATCCTTTTTTTGGATCTGAGAAAGGAATGAAGGAAAGTAAAGGAAAAAACTTAAAATTACTAAAGAAGGGAATCCATTAATTTGTAAGTAATTTTTAGCATTTCTCTTTCCTTGATTTTCTTTTTTTAGCATTTAAGCTTCTTCCTTTACTTTCATTCATTCTTTCCAAATCCAAACAATGCAAGCCTAAAATTTACTTGGACACACTAATTACAACAACGAAATATTGGAAAATTTTAAAATCTTACTGGGGCTCTTGCTAGCTGCTAAAGTTTTACAAGGTCCAAGAAACTGCAGCATACAATTTAGAACATCTTCATGAATTCAAAAAATGGGCCAGCTTTTATCATAACAAACAATCTTAAAACATTTCCATATGATAGAGAGCATGGATCATTGGCAAGGATTGTGACAATACCCAGGTTTGCAGTCCTATAATTTCTTTCTTTTCCTTTCTTTTCTTTAATTTTGTAGATATTTTACATCTTAGTGTATGTTGACGGTACTCCTGAAAATCAGGTTTCAACAGATTTCGCAACAGATTTTTGAGAAAACAAGACTGACTGACACGTTTAATTAAGGCATGGTTTAAGCAACACAAAAGAAAGAAACTAGCATAGAAGTGAACTGAACTGAAATTTCAAGCTAGAAGATGAAATTGAATGAAGATCAAATGGACAACTTAAAATGATAAGGAGTAGACTTTGACATTACCTTGTATGTATGTCAGTACACACAAATGATCTTTATATATATATATATATCCTCTTGTACAAGTACCATCAAGATCTCACTAGAATTCACTGATTCATAAAGTCAGATCCAGAGTACTTGCCAATCTTGGATTCTTTGTATTATTATTATCTTCCCCTTTCAACCTGCTTAGCTTTGAGGGAATATTTAGATCTATAGAGTGGCTTTCTTTCTTTGAAAGACAAGGCAAAGAAAGAGATAAATTGCTATCCACTTCTTCCTCATCCCATGGTATTCCTCTAACCTCGTCTCGTCTTGATTTTGTATTCAATGTCAGATTCAAATCAAGGCCAATATTGTCGAGAGCTTTCCTCTTCGCTGTTTTCCGCTCTTCTCCATCAATATTACCCCAGTCTGCAGTATCTGGGGTAGTTGAATTATTAAAGCATTTCGCTTGCTTTCCTTCTCTACCTTGCAATTGTGTAGTGGATGAGGATTCTAGTATGGTCGATGTGGTTTGGGTATGGATGGATTCGCAGTTGTAAAGCAACCCGAATTTTTCTTGCAACTCATGAGTGGTTCTCTTGGTATTTTGTTCTGTGAAAGTTGAATAGTGATTCATGGAAAAAGCCCCATTTCTTGTGTTTACACCAATTCCTCCAGAGATCCTCTCTGCTGCCAAACCATGAAAATCAACTACTGTTCTGATCGTACACGGCCTAGACGTCCAGTTTCTATGCCCACTCCACAAAGCATCACTGTATCTGGAGAGAGAGAGAGAGAGAGAGAGAGAGAGTCATTTGGTGGGGGCCTGTACAGGTCTATGAAGTTACATCAAGCCTTTTATTAAGGTGACTTAGGACATAGAGTGGATTCTTCTAGAGAGAGAGAGAGAGATTTGATGATGTTAAGCTTTTAATAAAATTCATGTTCATACATATGTATAAATACCTGAAATTGGAATCTACCCTTTGATGATCAATACTCGGAAGCATGGGCAGTTGCCAAAGATTGTGAACATGGTGACCTGCACTTCCCATAAGACTTGGCTTATTGGTTATAATTTTCAAGGCAGGCAGCACTTTCAAAACATGATTAAATCAAACATATATGCCTAGCTAGAGAACCAAGAAATTAATAAACCCTAACCATTTTGATAAGTTTGCGTATCTCGTCCCTGATCATCACTCTTCTTGCTCCGGTACATCTATCATGACAAAACCCACAAAAGAAAAGAAAAGAAAAATTAAAATCAATGAACTAAAAGAGCAAAACAACTGAAAATCAGTTTTTCCACTTCAAATCTTATAAATTACCTGCAAATGGCTCTTGACATGAGCAATGCTAAGGCCCTTGATCTTCATTAGTTGCTGAACCATTTTAGGTGTTGCTCCTACACCATATATATATATGGGCAGATCATAATAAGGGAAATTATACTCTCAAAATTCTAAAGTCCCAAAGCATAAGAAGTAAAATCTCCCACAAAAATAAAATTTCAAAGCTGATAAAAAAAAAAATTGAAGAAAAATTAATAAACTCACTTTCTTGACCCCCTAGTCTCTCCACAGCTTGAACGAACCGACGATGAAGATCAGGAGTCCATCTTAGCCTCGGCACCTTAGATCGAACATATTGCCTCACACCACCAGAGCAAGTCTTCTTCTCCCCCTCCTCTACTATGCTGTTGCTAGAGCTTGCACTATTTTTAGTCTTAGTTTCATCATCTCCTTCGTCGTCCTCGTCATTTCTCCTATATGAAGGATTCATCTTTAAAACATCAATTTCTCCACTTTCCTCCATGGCTATCTAGCTAGATCCTCTAAGCTCTTCAAATTCTAGTGGTTTTTCTGTAATAAACACCAAGTAGGCTTGAGGGTTTTCTGGGTATCAATAATTTTTCCACTCATCTTCTTTCTTCTTCTTGTACGTCATACAAGAACAGGTTGCATAGGTTAGGTATGCTGAGCCTGCTGACCAATATCTTCAGTGATGAATATGAGCTTAAGTTTCATATAGAGATGAAAATGACAAACCCTAAGTCTCAAAGTCTTGGTGTAATTAAGAGACTTGTTTACATTGTCTCTGTTTATGTATGTGTGCATATAGGCATGCATGTACATGATGGATGGATATGTGCATGTGGATATAGATGTGAAGTAAGAATTAATTGGACTAGTTATTATGTGGGGTGGTGAAAGATTAGAAATAGAATAGTCAAGTCGAAAAACGTGCATGGGATAATAAACCCTAGAGGTGAGTTGGACCAAAGCACCTCCACCTTCAAGTGCGTGGATGACACATTCCTTTCATACCATTATAAGATTTTAATTTGTTTTTCTCATTACAAGGTTGATTCAGAGGCTGGGACCGAAGCTTCATCTTGAGGAGTGGAGCACAGGCTAGCCAGCTTTCAAAATTTGAAAGTTTATTTTGAAAAAATATTTTATATATAAATATTATTAAGTTAAAAAAAAAAATACATAATAACAAAATTAATGTATTAATTACAAAAAAAAAAAACAAATATTAACATAAAAATTAATTATTTTCAAATATTTTAAAAGTAATCTAAGTCTACAAATATAGTTGAATAATATATATATATATATATATATAAACCAAACTCATGTTTGCGGAAGTTCTAGAAGTTGGGGCGTAAAAAATACACTCAAGGCGTAAACTCTAGCTCCAAGGGTAGGCCCAACAAAAGTCCTAAATTTTTACGCTCCAGAGCATTTTTTGTTCACCTCACCTAGCCCTTAAGACTCTTTTTAAAACTTTCGGTTGTATACTGTTTTTCACACATAAATTTTCAAATAAAGGCAATTTTCAAAAAAAAAATTCTTTGAGAATTTGGCACTTTAAATTCTTGTGTATATTTTCTATTCAAAACCATAATCGGACATTATTTTTATTTCATATGTAAATTAATTTCACAGCTTTCAACAAACCCAATAAATAAAAATTTAATACCGAACTAATTAGTGATATTATATTAGTCGCATGCATTGTTCTAGTGTTAATTAAAACTGAATTAGCAGCTTTGGAAGGAAGGATTTAGGAAGTTTAATTAGGAGAATGGTTTGATTTTTATTTTGATATCATTTATGAATTTGAGGGAAATTGAAGGCGAGTGAAGGAAGCATTGATATGAAGGTGAGAAATGTAAATGAAGGAGGCAAAGCGTTGGGAAGTCTGTGCTGATGATTCTTGCTGTCGGTGTTCACGGATTTAATTTGTCTTTCCTCCTTACCTAATAACAACAAAACTTGTATTTTTCCTCCTTAAAGATTCCACCATTTTCTTTTCTTTAATTTATTGTATTAATTATTATATGGTGGTCCTACTCTGCATTGGATTAGCTAGCTACCTGCTACCTATACATACATGCAATTCCATGTATACAACACATTAACACCCATGCTATTTTTTTTTTTTTTTTTTTTTTTTAAAAGCAACGAAATGTTTAAGTTGTCACACGACAAGACCACCATATATCCCATGGAATCTTATAATATCCGGACTACTAGTCCTGACTAGTGGCTGGCGAAGAGAATTGGCTGGTTTCACCCATGCTTTTATTATTCCTCCAAAGACAAATGCTTGCTTTCTTATGAATTAATGGTCAATTGACGTAACACCATGCATGTATATATTCTCATTTTAGGAAAAAAAGAAAAAGAAAAAGAAAAGGTTGGAACGTTGATCAAAAGTGCATCGATCGATACTCATCGATATATTAGTATATATGTAAAATTTAAAGATGAATGTATCTCTGTAAATTAGATACGTATGATGTTCATATAGCGACTAACGCAAGCTAGGGATGAATGTTATTGTCAAGTTCTCACCTCCTACATTAGTGGAGTATAGGGATACTTGAATTTAAGATATTGGAGTCAATCATGCAGTAAACTCTTAATAGACATGATTCTTATAAAATGGTTAAAATCAGTAACTCTAGTATGAAAGGGTTGAGACTAGCTAGATGTCTTAAATTAAAATACGTTTTTCATTAATTAAGATACAGAGATTGAGAGAGGAGCCAGGTTATTAATTAGGACGGGTTCGACCCACTGCAGGAGTGGAGCTAGCCACTACAAATGGCCATGGCCACATGGTCAAAAATGTATGGTTGTTTAATGTACAACTGATGGGCTCGCAAGCATAAGAGGAGGTGTAGAATGTATATAGAACCGATCCTGCAAAAATGTTCTTACACTTCTTATCGTTAGTTCATCTCTTCTAGGAATAATAGGATAGCTATTTTAAAAAACTGACTGTTAGATTAAATAATCTTCTTATAATTGTCATGTTTGCAAAAAATTACAGCGATCCGATAATCGATTTTTAAAATACAGTCTGTGAAACACTTTAATAGTATTTATCGTTGGATGTTATTAAATTTGTTTAAACGTCTGTATTTTAAAAACCAACTGTTGGATCACTAGTTATGATTTTTGGCAGACATGACATTCATATAAAATTATCTAATTCAGCATATAATTTTTCAAACTATCTCTTCATGTGAAAGTGGACTCGCGATAAAAAATGCACATAAGAACATCTTTATAGAATCTATCGATTGTATATATATATATATTATTGGGTCATTACAAGAGATTATCATGTTTCTCTATGCAATGTACGTAATATGATGTAGAATTCAGCATCTATGCATGGGGTCAAAGCCATTCAGTGACTGGATTTGCTGTGTAATTAATTATATAATTATATATAGGATATCTATTTATCAATGACCTGGCAATAAGCTATGTGTATCGGGAATCCAAGCATCTGATGAGGTCACTCCACCTCAGCCTCACGCCAGTCCTTAAGCAACCGACACACAGAAAAACAAATCTTATCTTTTTCAGTCATGATTCTTATCCAACTCAACATCCCTAATATTGCCTCACTCACATTCAGCGCTCTACATATATATATAGGTTTATTGCTGCACCCAAGTCCCAAGTCCCTCTGCCTCTGGTCTTTAATTATATATGTATATATGTACAAACTTGATTCATTAAGGTTTGGATCTTAAATTAATTTGGATCCACTCACCATTTCTCATACAACCGATAGTATTTTAAAAAAACAACCGTTGGATTAGATAATCTTCTTATGTATATTATGCCTGTCAAAAATTACAGTGATCCAATAATCGGTTTCCATAATACAGTCCGTGAAACACTCTAACAGTATTTATCATTGGATGCTGTAACAACTGTATCTTGAAAACAGACCGTTGGATCACAGTGATTTTTGGCAAACATGACATACATTAGAAGATTATCTAATCCAACGGTCGGTTTTTCAAAATACCAATCTTAGTGAAAAGTGAACTTTAAATTAAACTTAAGGTCCGGACCTTAATGGATCATATCTCTCTCTCTCTCTCTATATATATATATATATATATATATATATATATATATATATGCCATGTTCCGGTGGTCGGTTCCAAATTCCGACCGTTGGATATGATGCAAACCTCCTGCATGCCACGCCTGCAAAAAATCATGCCGATCCAACGGTTGAAATTTTGTAAAACCAGCCTTAAGCACAAATGAAATTTATTTATAGTCTTTGGTAATTTCAGTCCGCTTAAGGGGCTGGTTTTACAAAATTCTAACCGTTGGATCGACATGATTTTTTACAGGTGTGGCATGCAGAGGGTGAGCATCATATCCAACGGTCGGAATTTGGAATCGTCCACCGGAACACGACCAAATGGCCGTGCAGTCCACTTGCAGTCCGAACTGCAATGGATCGTTTCTATATATATATAATAAAATAAGATGAAAACTAATTTTGAAAAAAAAAAGACAATGAAAAGAAAAACATACCCAATGAGAAACTTTTTAATAAATCATTAAATTAGTCTTATATTAACTACATTTATTTTGACCTAGTAATAACTTTAAATAAACCAACAAGGAGGATTCAAATTTATTTTAATTTAAAAAAAATAATGACATTTAAGTAGGCATGGTTGCAAATCAATTGCTTTCAAATCCTTACTAGAAAGGCTTATATGTTATTTTTAAAATGTTAGGTCTTTTTATCAGTGATGATGACAAACTGGTATTATTATATACTTTATTAATTATTATTTTTTGTATTTCTTTTGTGAAAAATTTAGAAAATAAAATAAATAGTTGTCAAATTAAATGGTAATGGCATCACTAGTTATAAAACAAGCCTAATAAGATCCAATAGGCACTGCACTTACTATTTTTTGCACTCCACATTGTGAATATATAATAAGATCCAATAGGCACTGCTGCACTCACTAATTATTATTTTTTTTTGCACTCCACATTGTGATAAACATATTACTTTGGGCTGCAAATAAAATTGCCCAAGTTATAATAGCTGTTTGGGTTATGATAAATAATTTGAGTCACTTAAACTTTGGAAGTAATTAGTTGTGAATTCTATCTTAACCTCTAAACCAAAAAAAAAAAATAGAGAAAAAAATGTAAAGAAAAAAAAGAAAAGTTGGTTTTGCAGACAAATTTGAGTTGCATTTCAAAATTTTTAGTTATTTATGAAACCAGCTAAATATTTCTAGCAGAAAGCTAGCAATGGGTTTACCCTTCTACAAATTAGGCTCTGTTCATATTATTTTTTTTTTTTAAAATCACTTGTGGAACTCAAAATTCTACTTGATCTAACAGATGGGATGGTACTCATTTTTATTTTATTTTTTGGATACGAGGATAAATCCTCTCGGTCTGTCCTCTTACGACTTCGGAATCGATACCTAATGCCGTTTAATCAGAGTAGAACCGAGGAGCAAACCCCGGATGTGTGCACAGGCTCCTCAACACACACATCAGTAAGACACGGACTCGCATAGTGGCGGGAATTCATGCCCACACCCAGATCCAGGAATTGGTTACCCATCAATGGAAGCATGTCCTACCAACCTTGCTATACTATACGCCAGGAGAGCTAGCACCAAGGTTTGAACCCATGACCTCACCGTGGTTTCTAAGGGTTTTTGGCCAAGTGATCTACCCCTTCGGGTTGATGGTACTCATTTTAAAATTACGTGATCATGATATATGAAGGATGGTTGGCAAAATTTTCATATTAGTAGTAAATTGTGATAAAAGTTACGGGACTCATAACTTTTTTGATACAATCACTTTTAGTTTGACATGTAAAGATGTGGTTCGAACATAATTCAAGAAAAATATGTGAAGACATAGTTCGATCTCAAAAAGTGATTTCAGGAAAAATTAGAACAAACAGAACGTTAATAGAAACTTGAGGAACTTTCCGACACAAACCAATAATAATAATAATAATAATAATAATAATAATAATAGTGAGGAGGGAATTGGGCCATTTATTTATTTTAAAATGGTTGTCTGGTCTTGCATGTGAGGATTATTAAAATGGGAATTGGTTGTTAAATTTGCTCTTTGAGATCGATTTGAAAAGATTAAAACATGCATAAGGGGGTGTGTGAGGTCAACTCTTGGCAATCCCTTCCATTATTTTACTTTTGGAGTTCCACCGAATAAAATTTATTATATTGCATGGGAATACGTAGCCCTATTATTCCGGATCAGACCATTATTCCAGAATGAGTATGTTTGTCCTCTTTCCCCACACCATCATCATACATTCATACTCATCATTCATGCGTGCATGCATGTTGTTGGTCATCCCTCATCCATGTCATGACCACATCGTATTGTCCCCAATTAATGCTTCTTCCATTCAGCTTTTTTTATAGCTAGGCAGCTAGTGTTTGGTTGTCAAGAAATTCAGAGACAAATATCAAATGTAAGAAAGTAAAAGTAAATCTCAATGACTTTGCTCTCAATATATATTCTTTTCACCATATATGGTAACTAATACGAAGTGAGAAGGTGTTTATCTTAAAATACATGTATTTTGATAATTGATACTGACATGACAATTCCATATTAATTACCATGTCAAGTGGCTTATTTATGTAACATATCATTTCAGCTATCAAAAAATAAAATACGGTTTATAAATCAAACAATTATATATATGGAATTGATTACATATAAGGATATATGTCGCCTCTCAAAGTTAGTCAAGTGGCTTATTTATGTGACTTATCATATCAGCTATCAAAAAATAAATTTAAGAAAATGTTGAAATTTATGGCACTGTCCAACCCAAAGAGTTATTAAAATTAGAAAAAATTATCCAAACACCCCTATAATTTAGATTTCGTATCATGAGGTCCAACACTTTCTTAGATTTACAGTGAGATCCTTCTAGGATATTTCAAAGTCAACCTTTTTTTTTATATTGACATATTTTCTCTTATTTGATAAAATTGCATTTATTATGGTGTCCTTTCAGAGTTTGTAATTATACGGGACTCTTTATGGAAAAAACTTAAATTATTGAACTCTATGGAAATTTTTTAAATTGCATTAATTTCAATGTTGGAATTATTAGTCTTCTTTCTATATTTATTCTCAAAGAGTCCATTAAAATTGAGTTACATTAATGGACTTTTATTTTTTTTATTTTGGATTCATTGAAAATCAAATTAGATGTATAAAATACAGTTTATATAAATTTACATGTTTAAAGATATATGGCAATATACGCATCCAACACGTGTATACTGGTTAAATAAATTTACTTGTTTGAAAATCAAATCAATCTATGCATCTATCATGTGTATACGAGTTAGGTAAATTTACTTGTTTGAAAATCATATTAAATGCATACAATATATGAATTTACCTGTTTGAAAATATCCAGCAATTAATGCATCCTTTTTTGGTAAAAACCAATTTTGGAAAAGGAAAATCACAATCTAGATGTATAAAGGAGGACAAATCCGTCATAAACTATATAATTTATCCCTTCCATAAATCAAATTTTCTATAGGGGATTTTGTGTGTACAACCCATATACTAAGGGGTTCTTGGTTAAATACCCTTAAAATTACAAGGCGAATGAGGAATAAAAGAGAGATCCATGCCTAGTATAGAAGAATTTGGTCAATAAGGTATAACAAAAATTTAATTGAGCAATTAATAATACATGTTAATGACGAGTGTTGCTCACCCTCAACGAATTAGTTAGTGGACTTAGATTTTGGATTGAGCCCAAACGACATGTGAGTTGGATTCCTCACCCTCGTCTACGTTGTTCACTTGTTCTAAGTTGGGTTTTATACTTTAATTAGGTCCTTTTAGGCCAGACTTTGGGCCCATACAATCATGTTTGTTTTGGGCCTGAATAGGCTTAATCAGGGGTGTTCACTGTTCCGATTTGGGCAGTTTCGCCTTAATTTTGGGACCAAACCAAAAATTCCAGTTTGTATTTTTCATAAACCAAACCAAATCAATTATTCTGGTTTAGTTTGGGCAGTTTGACCCGTTTTGAAATTATTTATTTTTATATTTTTTACCCACTACTTTCATACTCTTAACTTTTAATTTTGGGCCTTTAGCCATATACAATGTAGACAATCAAATTCTTGTACCTTCAAAATGTAAAAAAAATCTATTTTTGGGATTTAATTTTGGCCACTAACCTTTTTGAAAGTCTCTGTTTAGCTTATAGAAATATTAATTATATTATGTACCGCTTTAGTTTACAAAAATATCAAATATTATCAAATATATGAAAATTTTATATAGTTAGAATTATTCAATTGTGCACCAAAAATCCAAAATGCATTGTTTAAATTTTAAAGGTTGTAAAAATATTTTAATATATATTATACTAGTTTGGTATGATTTATAATGGTTTGGAAATTGCCTAAACCGGACCAAACCAAACTAACAAAAAATTTTAAAAAATCAAACCAAATTATCAAGAAAACCAGACCAAACCAGTCTTTTGATTTGATTTTTCGGTTTGGTTGGTTTTGTTGAACACCCCTAGGCCCAGGCTTAATGAAGGACAACGTTCTGGACCAATTTTATTTGGAAATGATCCATTAATGCTCACCGTATAGAATTGCTTTCAAAAGATGACATTGAAAACTACTCACCTTAAGACAGCTGTACTCCAGGCAAGTTAACACTTCCTCAAGAATTATTATTATTTTTTTTATTTCGGTTACAATGGAGGAAATTCGAACCCTTGACCTAATCTAATCTAATCATTTTTTCCTTACACCATCACCACTAAGCTAGCCCTAGTGGCTAATTCCACAAGAATGTTGCCAATATATATATATATCCCGAATAAGCAAAACATAAGGTAAAACACACATCCATATGCATAAATTCTAAATTCTATAGGTGATGGAACTTATAATTTTGCTGTATTATTGGTGGTTGACATAAATATTATACATAATGGTTAACATAACATACTATATCAAATATTAGTATATTATACCCATCATTAAATTACTATGATAATTTAAATGATATATCATGACAACTCATTAAATATTAGAAAAATGGCCAAATTTTCTTCCATTTTCCCTTTTTAATTAAAGAGGCTAGTTGCAACAAGATGGGGGATTCACTACTCTGTGATTGAGTTAAGTTCATGAAACCACCTATCATTGAGCAACCTCATTTTTCCATTTTATTTGTGTAACTAATCCAAAGACATCTGATATGATAGATGACATATTATATCACGTCAATTGTCATATTATTTAATATTAAAAAGATAATCCAAGTTTAATTCAAGTTTGATCCATGTAACATTTTTCCTTTCGACCTGTTAACATGTATCCTCACTTTCAGGAAATGGATTTTGAGTTCGAATACAAGAAAATGCATAGAGACTTATTTGTTAATATTAAGGATGGATTTAGGATATGTCAAAAATAAAGAAATAAAGGGTTGCAAGAAGTTGGAGTTTCACAAAGAGCATCTCCAATGGAGGTGCTATATGAGGTGCCAGTATTAAAATTTGGCATTGGCATCCAAATAACATACTCCAATGGAACGTCATTTGGAGTGCTAAATTTTGGTAATGCCAAATTTGGCATTTTAAATGAAAGTGTCATTTATGTCATGTCATACTTTTTCTTAAAAAAAAGTAAAAAATGTCAAAATATAGCATCAATAATGCATTAGAGTACATAAGTGCTAAAATTTGGCATTGATGCCATTTGGGATGCCGAATTTTTACTTTGACATATCAAATAGCATAAATGTATTAGAGATGCTCTTATAACTAACATTTAAGCTCTAGAAATAATTTTTCCTCTCTTAAAAATTTGAACTATATTTAGACCTACCCAATCCTACCCGACTCCTATAATATATTAGCCAAGGCTCAAGGCACCCGGCCACTACATTCATCGATACCTTTGTCCACGAGTTAATTAATTAATTGCAAAAAAAATAATTAATTGATTAACTGATGATTAGCTGCATAGCATATATATCAACAACTGCTTTTTATTGAAGCCTCAACTTCTGCTCCAACGTCATTGTCATTGTAGCACAATGATGTGACATTAAAAGGAAATACACTAATGAAAGTGTATATATATATATATACTGAATGAAAGTATATGGTTTCATAGAGACAAAAATTGTTAATTTGGGCCAATAAGCTCTTTAATTCCAAGGCCAATGCTTATCTTTTTGTTTTCTTAAACTAGAACCTAGCATGCTATCACATCCCACATAATTTGAACATGGGATATTAGTTTTATTTAAGATCCTTGGATCGATCGGAACTCTTAATAGAATTAATTATTTTATATGGTCTAAGTCCCTAACAATAATATCGGAAGGGTTAGTATACATTATAACCCTATTTGCTATGTGAATGTCTTACTAGGGATCTCAAGGTGAACCCTACTTTCTCTAAGAATGGAGTTGGCCGTAATGAAGACATTGCGTGTTTAGATGGTAGAGAGAGTAAAGTTTTATGTTAGTTAATATTCTAATGGTTCTTTTAACTTTATTAGTTATAAAATAATAAGAAGAAGAATTTTGATATTTATTAGAGAAAAGATTAATAGACATACCAATGAATTTATATAATACTATAAATTAAATAAGAAAAGAAAATCTATACCAAAAAAAAAAATTAAATAAATCAAACCTGCAAGTAACATATAGAATTTCTTCTTGTAGAAGGAAAAGATATCTGAGGGCTAGCTTTAATGAGAGGGTTAGAACTTGTCTTTGCTTTGCTTATAAGTAACTTAATAAAAGATCAATGGATAAAGTAGTCATGTTCACAAATTTTTGGCAAATTATGGTTATGGCCCCTAACTTCACTTAATTTGAGACCAACCTTAACAATGGAAGATTTATCTCAATCTAAATCCCATAAGAGACATGCTAAGTTGAACAAACTCCTCCCAAACATCACAACCAAGTCACTCCCAATTGCAAGGCCTACAATTACTTCACATTTGGATGCTTCCACAATGGTCCCCTACCAAACTAGCATTTTTGACACCTAAGGACAAATTTTTTGAGTAATATACTGTGAGACCAATCTTTTAGTGTCTGTATTGGTCTCTACCCACTAAATACCAAAATGATTCTTATCACTATTCTATATGATTACAAAATTAAAATTGACTAAATGATAATAATATGTTAGTTTTGAACAAATTTAAAACAATTAAAACTTCTCGTACAAATATTTTTTTTGATGACTGGAGGGTTCTACCTAATCGAACTATTTCTCCAAATTAACCTAGATCTCCAAAAAGAATCCGACCCAAAAACTGACATGATTAACATTCATATGTTTCAAACACTGCATGTGTCGGTCGGTCCTCGATCACTATTTTTAATAACTGCTAGGTTTACAAATTAGCGATGCTATCATGTTATTTGTTAATAAAGTAAGAATATAACACTAGCTAAGCTATTTGGATTTGACTTAAGATCAGTTCGGTTGGAAGATCATTTGAGTTTTCTTGTAAAATATATTAGTCTGAATCTGAATTTTATTTCCAGATTCATTAGCAACTTATAGAGCTAAGGTCAAGTAAAGTAATATTCAAATCAATAAATGTATTATTATCTCAAATAATCAAATTACTTAACCTAAACTTGAAATTAATTTAATAAATTATTAGTTTAAGATCACTTGAATAAACGAGTCGATTGCAAATTCTATTTTTAAACTCATAAATTTAATATAAACAATGCTAAGGCCATTAATAAAATTGAATATGAAACTTTCTTATTCCTGAAGTAAAAGTACTAAGGCCAACTGTTATAAATTTTTATTTATTTATTTATTTATTGTCAAGCAATATATTTCTGTAAATTCTTAATTAGTTGTTAGTGGAGAAGGAGAGTAATAAATGGATCAATTTTTTTAATAAAAAATAAAACTCAGAATCCCATCCCACGATGAAAGATACATCTACGATGCTGATTGCTGAAGATGAATTTTCAACAATTATTTCAGACACAGTTTACTTTCCAAACAATCAGTGGAAGACGAATTTACCCCTGATTGTATAATTTTATATAACTTATTTCTTGTGAGATGGCAGGGTATATCAGTAAACGAACTACATAATCTGCACTAGATTCGCCGAGTTGTCTCCGTTCGAACACGTCCCCGCACCTCCCGTTCATAAACCTCCGAAAAGCCTCAACCAAACGTTATTCCAATTTGTCTTCGTCTTCCATTGAATGCCATTTGCAGGAATTTATGAATAACGTCACCGAACCCTAATCCCCCATCAGTTAGGGTTTGGTTCAAAACTTCGGCTTCCAAATTAGTTCTCAAGAAAACGGTCAGTTGGGGTTTCTTCGTTTCGTTCTCTCATTAGCTCTTTTTTTTTTTTTTTTTTTTTTTTTTAATTTATCCATAGGAAACCTGTAATGCACTGTTTGGTTGCTGAGAAAGTATGGGAAGAAAAGAAAAAATTTAAAAAACTTTGAACATTAGTTTTTTTCTTTGTATGTTTATGTGGGAAACTGACAAGCTAAAACCTTTACTCATCTGAGACTGATACATATATTTTTTTGGGTTTAGTAGAGTTGAATTTTTCACTTTTCAAAAATCAAGGCAACGTAAAAGTGAAGATTCGAATTTTACTTATTTTATTTTCTTTTATTTTCCTCACTTTTCTCGGTAACCAAACAGAGGGTGATTGGTTTTTCTTATGTGAATTAAAATTCTTGGAATTGAAGTGAAGAAATGGCCTCAGCCCAAGGATTTGCTTCTCTCACCGACTTGGGTTTTCGGTGTAGACCTCAATTATATCGGTATTTTTCGGTACAATCTTGTTCTAGGGTTTCGATGAGAATCTGTAACCACCAAAACCCTAGTTTTGTTGTATCGAAACAGAGTAGAATTCGAGAATTTAGGTCATTTAATTCGGTTGAATTGGACCGGTTTTTGACGAGTGGTGATGAGGATGAAATGGGTGAGGGGTTTTTTGAAGCAATTGAGGAATTAGAGCGAATGACAAGGGAGCCCTCGGATGTTCTTGAGGAGATGAATGACCGGTTATCAGATCGGGAGTTGCAGCTTGTATTAGTGTATTTTTCTCAAGAGGGAAGAGACTCATGGTGTGCATTGGAGGTGTTTGAGTGGCTTAGGAAGGAAAATCGGGTCGATAAGGAAACCATGGAGCTTATGGTTTCAATCATGTGTGGTTGGGTTAAGAAGTTGATTGAAGGGGAACACGATGTGGGGGATGTGGTTGACCTTCTTGTCGACATGGATTGTGTTGGTTTGAAGCCTAGCTTTAGTATGATAGAGAAGGTGATTTCTCTGTATTGGGGGATGGGGGAGAAGGAGAAGGAGAGAGCGATTTTGTTTGTTAAAGAGGTTTTGAGACGGGGAATTGCTTATATGGAGGATGACGGCGATGGCCAAAAAGGAGGCCCTGCTGGATATCTTGCTTGGAAGATGATGGTAAGCTTCTGTCAAATTATATTTGTTAATATCATGGTATTTCAATTTTATTTTATTTTATTTTATTATAAATTTATTAGGAATTTGATTGACTTTGTTTCTCTTACAATGGAGTGGTAGAAAATAGTGCAATATTTATTTAACATAGTGTATTAGCCTTGGATGCCATAATCTTGTCTCAAGGATATATTGTCAGTTTCCTTGTGTAGTTGTGTTGCATTGCTAGGATTATATTGGTGGAACCTTGGAGTTGAGTTTTCTTTGTCTTAGTTGTTGTGTTGGAATTCTCTTTGCATTTTAGCTGGAGTTGAGAATCCTTAATGTCTTGTTGTTGGGTTTGTGTAATAACCTAGTGAATATTGCTTAGATGAATTCAAATTTTTTTATTGTAAATTTTGTTTGATAAATTGTTACTTGCATTCTACCAATGTGTTAAAATTTACAATTTCATGTTCAATTCTGTTGCAGTTTGAGGTCCCTCTGTGTACGGTGTTTTCTTTTTCTTTATTATTTAAAAAAAAAACACTAGACATTTGTGGAATTTTGTACATAAGTGTATACTGTGTCAAATGTTGTCCTTTTGTTCTGTTAGATCATATCCGACTGCACTTTTTCTGCTTAAATCGATGTCAGTCCCTTCATGCTTAGCCTAGAAAGAGAAAGAAGCTTGCTATGGGACTCTAGCATGCCACAAGTCTCATAAAGCAACTCAGTCTTGACTCATGACAAGTTGAGATGGCTGGTCTTGTTGACTAACTTCTTAAAAGTGGTTGATTTGTTCATCATTCTTGCCATTTGTGCTGGTGAATATAAATTATTTATCTTTTACTGTTTTACAGGATTGTTTCTATTTGATTGTGTAGGTCTTAAAATTTAGTTAGTTTTGGGTTCTATGGTGAAAAACAAATTAAGTTTTTTTGTTCAGGTGGAGGGGAACTACAGGGATGCAGTCAAATTGGTTATTCACCTTAGAGAATCTGGGTTAAAGCCAGAGGTCTACAGCTACCTCATTGCAATGACAGCTGTGGTTAAAGAGCTGAATGAATTTGCAAAAGCTTTGCGCAAACTAAAAGGTTTCAGAAAGGCTGGGTTGATATCTGAAATTGATGTAGGGAGTGTTGGGCTTATTGAGAAGTACCAGTCAGATCTTCTGGCTGATGGAGTACAATTATCCAATTGGGTGATTCAAGAGGGAAGTTCTTCACTCTCTGGAGTGGTTCACGAGAGGCTCCTTGCTATGTATATATGTGCTGGTCGTGGAGTTGAGGCCGAGAGACAGTTGTGGGAAATGAAGCTTGCGGGTAAGGAGGCTGATAGGGACCTATATGACATCGTTTTGGCCATCTGCGCTTCCCAGAAAGCAGCCAGCTCTGTTGCTCGATTGCTTGCTGGAATGGAGGTTACATCCTCTCTGCGTAAGAAGAAAACTTTATCGTGGTTGTTGAGAGGTTACATTAAAGGAGGCCATTTTGATGATGCTGCGGCAACAGTAATCAGAATGCTGGACTTGGGTTTGTTTCCAGAGTACTTGGACAGGGCAGCTGTGCTGCAGGGTATAAGAAAAACAATCCAACAACCAGGTAATTTAGAAAATTATCTCAAGCTCTGCAAGCACCTCTCTGATGCCAATATGATTGGACCGTGTCTCGTATATATGTATATAAAGAAATATAAGCTTTGGATTGTAAAAATGATTTGAAAAACTCTTATGGAAAGCCAGGAGATTCTTGGAACCCGAATTTGTTTCCGAAGTAAGGTTTCATGGGTCAAGACCTTATAGCACCAATTACTTACTCTCCGGGGGATTTTTTACATGTGAATTTTGTATAGCTTTGGATGGCTGGAGAACAGTACGATGATGTTGAGCAGACCAGTTCTTGGAGGAGGCAGATTAACCTTCTGAAATGAAGAAATACATTCTTGAGCATCTTGTTCTCAGGCTTATATGTATATGATGGATATATGCTGTAAACATAATAAGAGAACCTTAAACACATTGTGCTAGAAGGAATGCAAATGCATGCTGTCTGTAGGTATATTTTCTTATGGCATTCGTGTTTCTTCATTTACTTGCTTGAGTTGAGTCTCATATTTTTCTCATGTCTTGAACCTCCTCTCTCTCTCTCTCTCTCTCTCTCTCTCTCTCTCTCTCTCATGTCTTCAACTCCGGACAGTTTCTATTTGCACCCAACACTAATTTTAGTTATTAGGGCACATATTAACTCTGCGTCCTAAACATTTGTCCTACTTTTTTGCGAACATTTGGCCGTGTTTTTGGTAAAAGAGAGTGGGGCACACATTGAGTGAACCCTTTTTGTAAACATAACATGGCTGAAATCAAAGCTGAATTAGGTGGACCCTCTAGTTAGTGGACCCTCTAGTTACTATCAACATTTATGGGCTACTCAATCTGTACAAGTTTTGCAATGCAACGCATTAAAGCCTTCTACTTCCCACCACTTATATCTTCACTAACTTGTCAAACTTCAATGCAATTATCATTTGTACCTTCACCTTGGCCCAGGTCCCAACAATATTGTTTCAAGGACGGCCCCGACACAGCCCACAACTCTCTCTCTCTCTCTCTCTCTCTCTCTCTCTCCGCATGGATATACAGTCCAAAGATTGAAAATGACGAGGAGGAACAGACTGCTCTTCAGAATGCTCACATGGAGTTGAATTATATAATACTGATTTGTCGTTTTGAGCAGTGGGTTTGCAAGTTGGAGAGCCATCTAATCTCTCTCTCTCTCTCTCTCTCTCTCTCTCTCTCTCCACCTAAATATTAATAATAATTTAGGAGGCATTCAATCAATCGTAGGTGGGAGAGGTTCAACGTGGAAGAAATGCCAATATAATTTTATTTTAATCATGAAAAGGTGTACTTACATCTAATGTTTATGAACCTTTCAATAATTTTGTTTAATGGGTCCCACCGTTTTCCATTTATTACTTTATTAGTCTATAATTTACCCATTATCTTAGCGTATGCATGCATGTGCGCACTATTTATGCACGTCACGCAAATAAAAATATACTGCTTTCGTTGATTTATATAGTTTAATTAAATTGAATATATGGCGGATTTGAATATGATGGGGCGGCGCGCCCTTATCATCTTTAATAGGAAACACTTTTATTTTTTTTATGGTCAATGTAATTTGTTTTATTTATTAATTATAATTTGGCAGATGGCTCAAAGTAATAAGCTCGAATTTCACAATGCTTAGTGATAATTAATGTTTTATATGTTGTGTTTCACGTACAGTTTCATGCATTAATTTGTTGCATAAGAACAGTCTAGTCAAATGTAATGATCCTTACACATGGACCAGACATTGATTTCATTGGAGATTTCATATAAAATCAATTATATATATATATATAGATAGATAGATATTACACAATTTTGCATATATACAAAATGACTTGTATTTCATCAATTTGTGATTAGTATTTTAAAAAAATTAGTATTGGATTACATATTATTCTTATACATGTCATATATGTAAGTTTGGATTTGCTCCTAATTAATAAACAAAAATATTATGACCTCCTAATATGTAATCCAATTGCTGAAATAATTTTATAGGACAATCTAACGACTGAAATCAAAATAAAGAGATAAATTCATATACATTTGTGTTTATGATAATGTATGTCAAAAATCATATTGATCAAATAATTAATTTTTCAAAAATGTTATTATGAAAAATTACGTTGTGGCAGTTTTTTCCAATTAGTATTTTGAGAAATTGATAATGTGAGTTTCAAAGTACCTATACACGTTGGCTAAAAACGAATCACTTTATACAAAGTTAAGTAAGAAGCAGTCGTATATATCATCCAAGATAAATTTTGAAATTAGATAACTATTATCAAAATTATAAATACAATTTACTTTCTATCATATCACTCAAACAACCAAAATTATTGGGCAAGATCAATTTTGATTTCAGGATTACATCATTTTTTTTTTGTTTTTTGTTTTTGGAACTGGATAGATACATGAACTTGAATGATGAAAACTTAACCAGTATAGTTGAAAGCCTCCTAAATTTCAGGAGCCTTTTGGTGGTGATTAGACCCTCTAACTAATAATTAATTAGAAACCACATAAGCTACTCCATGCTTTACCTTTGCTTAAATCACAATGTTCACCTTAAAATACTTTTTGCTGTTTCATTGAAGTCAATATCATGGATCATACTCTCTCATACAAGTCATTAATTAATAATTCAAAACTGTTTATTAGATCATTGAGTATGAAAGTAAAATGAAACTGGTTGGATAAATTTGAATAATTTTTTCTTGAAATTGTTTGGTTTCTGAGAATTGTTTCATTGAGAGGTGCCAATTCCCCCACATAGAAATGTGACCATTCTCGACTGTCAACATAACAACTAAAGTTTCCACCTTTCAGTGGCCCAACACGCCAGGTTTATTAGAGAACAGAAAAAGCAAACTCTGAAATTTAAAAATATTTTCTCGTGACCTTTTCCTGTGAAAATGCTGAGAAAATGACACCATTGTTGAGCCTATAGCCTGCATCACCACCATCCTTCTCTCTCTCTCTCTCTCTCTCTTTCTCATGGTGGTTTTAGCAGGCCAGAGGTAATCAACCTTTTCATTCATCTCCCCTTTTTGTTCATTTTATTCAATGCAATGTGTAGTTTGAAGCTCATAGACCGATACAAGATCACCCAAGTTCATGCCTTTAATTCCCCAGACACCGCCGTCAATACCACCTCCGGTGAAGCCACCGGAGGAGGGAAGCTTAATCACCACCATAATCAAAACAATCACCTAGTCAACTCTGTATGGTTCAAACGCAATAAGCCCAACTCAGTTTCAGCAACTGAACCTCTGCTTCCTTATGGGCTCCCTGCAACTTATATCATTGAGCCATCCATTAACCCTCACATTAAACCCATCAAATTTGTAGAATCATTAGCTGACCTCTATCGCTGCTTAGAAAGTAGCCCTCCATTAGATAAATCATCAATATTCCTTGAACAGTACTCTCTGTTCTGCAGCCTTGGCGATTCGAAGCTGCTCCGCCGGTGCCTCTGCGCCGCGCGTCAGCATGTGGGGGATGTACACTCAAAGGTTGTGCTATCAGCGTGGTTAAGATTTGAGAGGAGAGAGAATGAACTTGTGGGTATATTGCCCATGGATTGTAGTGGTCACCTTCTTGAGTGTCCAAAGGCTGCTCTGTCATCTGGGTATGATCTCAATCTCAATTCAATTTATGATCAATGCCTATGTTGCCGCCAACATAGCCCTCTAGAAGTGATTGATACAGATATCTCAATTGAACATGATGAGATTTCAAGTTTGGAAGAGGATTGTAATGTTTGGTTTTGTATTGACAATGAGGAAATTTGTTGTGATCGATGTAAAATTGCCGCGCTTTCTAGGCCTTTAGAGGTAATGCTTTATGGTAGCTTTGTTGAATCAAAAAGGGATAAGATAAATTTTTCATACAATGAGATATCTGTGAAGGGAATGAGAGCTGTGGAAGTGTTTAGCAGAACAAGAAGATTGGACTCAATTGGTCCTGAGATTGTTTTGGAGCTCCTCTCATTTGCAAACAGGTTCTGTTGTGAGGAGATGAAGTCCGCTTGTGAGGTTCATTTA
The DNA here is from genome assembly GCA_017140935.1 of Hamamelis virginiana. Taxonomy (NCBI): domain Eukaryota; kingdom Viridiplantae; phylum Streptophyta; class Magnoliopsida; order Saxifragales; family Hamamelidaceae; genus Hamamelis; species Hamamelis virginiana. The sequence continues at coordinate 161,185 of JAESVK010000911.1, read as the reverse complement.
ACTTCATTGGTTTGTAATATTGAGGATGCATTGACTCTCATTGATTATGGTTTGGAGGAGATGGCGAGTCTTCTTGTAGCTTCATGCTTGCAGGTAATGCTGAGAGAACTCCCAAGCTCTTTGGACAATCCAAAGGTTATGAAATTATTTTGTAGCTCTGAGGCTAAAGAGAGATTGGCCATGGTGGGTCATGGTTCCTTTTTGTTGTACTATTTCCTGAGTCAGGTGGCTATGGAACAGAACATGGTGTCGAATACAACAGTAATGCTGTTGATGAGGTTGAAAGAATTTGCAGTGAAAAAGTGGCACAAGGCACTTGTATTGCATCAATTGGGTTGTGTGATGCTTGAGAGGAAGGAGTATAGAGATGCCCAGTATTTCTTTGAGGCAGCAGCCGAGGCGGGTCATGTTTATTCGATAGCTGGTGTCGCAAGAACTAAGTACAAGCAAGGGTATCTGTATACAGCCTATAAGCTGATTGATTCTCTTATCTTTGAGTATAAACCAATTGGGTGGATGTACCAGGAAAGATCTTTGTATAGTGTGGGGAAGAAGAAGATTGCGGATTTGAACACTGCAACTGAATTGGATCCCACCCTTTCATTTCCCTATAAATACAGAGCTATTGCACTGGTGGAGGAGAATCAGATTGGGGCAGCTATTTCAGAAATTAACAAAATTATTGGGTTTAAGCTCTCTCCAGATTGCCTTGAATTGCGGGCTTGGTTCTTTATTGCTCTTGAGGATTATGCAAATGCTTTGAGAGATACTAGAGCACTGTTAACGTTGGAACCCAATTACATGATGTTTTGTGGGAGGATGAATGGGGATCAGCTAGTTAAGGTCCTCAGCCATCGGGTTCTGCAGTGGAAGCAGGCTGATTGCTGGATGCAACTGTATGATCGTTGGTCTTCTGTTGATGATATCGGATCTCTGGCTGTCATACATCAGATGCTGGCAAATGACCCTGGAAAGAGTTTACTACTCTTTCGGCAATCTCTTCTACTTCTAAGGTAAAAAGTTCTATTATTGAACTTATGGTTAATTCTCTCTTCTTCTGCTGCAATCTTTATGTAGTATTTTCACCATCATGGTGGACCCTTAATGAGCTCACCCACTTTCATAAGTTGTTCACATCTTTACTATTAATACCTGGATTCTTCAGAAACCTATCCCATTTCATATGTTTTTTATTGGTAGAAATCACATTCTTCTTATATTTCTAACCATAATCTCAAAATTGTGCATAAACCTTGAGATTACACCCTCATGCATATTCATGAATTAAGTTTTCACAGATTGATGTCCAGGAAAGGTGTTCCAGAACATCCTAAGCAAGCATGTCAGGATCAGTTTTCCATTTATTTTTTCAGATTACCCATTTCAGCTGGATTCATTTACAAGCTGACATGGAATGTACCATCCTTCTTTGAGTTTGAAAAAAAAAGAAGAAAATTAAATAAAAGAAAAAAAAAAACACTTTTCCATTATATATCTAATTTGTCATAGCCTCATCCAGGAAGTGGGTGAATAAATTCATTATACTACGAATTTTCCCTTTTTAAAATACCAAAAAGGATTAAAAATATCACTGAGGATGTATCAAAATTAGTTATAATTGAAATCACAAAGAAAAAGTAGTATGTTTAGAAGAAGATAACCTTAAAAGACATGATTATATGCTCCAAAAAGAAAGCCAATCTCTTAAAGAATTAGGATCCTCACTTAACAAACATGGCAGCTGCATATCATCTTTAGTACTAATGCTGGCCTATGATAATTAGCTGGAGTTGGCAACAGAAATGCTGTTTTGATATTCCAAATGAACGCGATTTGGTAAAAAGTTGACAAGCAGAGACTTTCACTGGTTGCAATTAATGAGTTATAAGTTCTCGTCCTTTGTGTTATAGAATTAAACTGAAAATCTTAACTTCAAGCTAGAGGCACCTGTATGTCTTTTTTATCGTCACTTGCATCTATTATGCAAGGATTTAAAAAAGCATCCCTGATTTTTAGCACTAGTTGTTACAAGATACCATTTTGATGAATTATTGATATATTTTTCATTCTCTGCATCTCAGAAACTTTAGAGAATTGTCCTGTCCATCTCATGGTTGTGAATTCTAGCATGCGGTTATTCTCTTCAATGAACTTGTTATAAACCACTTATATCCATGAATATTACAGGTTAAATTGTCAAAAGGCTGCACTGCACAGCTTGCGGTTGGCTCGAAATCACTCTAGTTCTGAGCATGAAAGGCTTGTTTATGAAGGATGGATTTTGTATGACACTGGCCATCGTGAAGAGGCACTCTCTAAGGCTGAGGAGTCTATAACTATCCAGAGGTCTTTCGAAGCTTTTTTCCTTAAATCATATGTGTTGGCAGATACAAGTATGGACTCCGTATCCTCTTCTTACGTAATCCAACTTCTGGAGGAAGCTCTTATATGTCCTTCAGATGGTCTTCGTAAAGGACAAGTGAGTATTGTATATAGCAGAATCCTTATGTCTTGGAGATGTACCCAGATATGTTTGCTTGATTTTTGTTGAAGATTTGTCCCACTTCAGTTTCTCACACCACCCGAGCTTGGTTAATAAGTTCTAGAGACACTCCACTTGGTAACTTAAGTTATTGAGTTGGATCTTGGTTTCTAACAATTTTGTATATATTTTGCAGGCATTAAATAATCTGGGGAGTATCTATGTAGATTGCGGTAAGCTGGACCTGGCTACAGACCGCTTCATGAATGCCATAGAAATCAAGCATACAAGAGCTCATCAAGGATTGGCACGTGCATATCATCTTAAAAATCAACGGAGAGCTGCTTATGATGAGATGACAAAGCTGATAATGAAAGCCCAAAACAGTGCATCAGCATATGAGAAAAGATCGGAATATTGTGACCATGAGATGGCAAATGATGATCTCAATATGGCAACACAATTGGATCCACTGAGGACTTACCCATACAGATTCAGGGCAGCAGGTAATTTTGTGACCCTTCACTTTTAGTTTATTTTATGCACAATACTTTGGTTTTTCCTTGTGCTCACTCACTTGATGCATTTGTTGTTCTTTTATTTAAAATACTGTTTTAGGAATTATTCCCAACCTTTGTTTTAAAGTTACAAGCTAGATGTGAGAACTAAGTTCTTTAGTCTTAGTTTGGATCTCAGAAAAGTTGAGGGAAAGGTAAGGAAAAGTTTAAATATGCTTTGAAAGAGGAATCTGTTTCCCATACTAAATACACTTATCATCTTCCTATAATTTAAATCACTGCAATTGTGTCTCTTCAATATGAGTTTTGATACAAAGTTTCAGTATAATTAGCATTTTCCTACTGTCAATGTCCTAGTCATTTGCTGCTAGCTAGGTGACCACCAATCACAGAAGAGTACTTCTCCGCCTCGTTTTTCAGTGGCAGTCTCGAGTACTTTGAATAACTCAGGACAGAGAAAGGGAAATGGATTCCAAGTCTTATCTTATCTTGTGGATCACTCAAATCATCAGTGAAAAAAAATGAATATGCTAGGAGTATTTGATATCTATGCTTAAGATATATATATATATATATATATATACATATATATATATATACACATATATATATATATATTTTCCAAAGAAAGAGGAATAGGGGTTAAAGAGGAAAATAAAATCCCAACTAGGTTGGCACCCTATGACCTCACCCTATGACCTCAAAATTTCATGCTTTAAGACAGATGGATCCGGCCACAAGCCTACTGTTCTTTTTCTCAACAGAAGGATCCATTTTGTTTATTTCAGGTTAAAATCTGAAGTGCAGTCAGGTTTAGGGTTTAGTGAATGTAAACAGGAGAATCAGAAGCTCATTTAGTGAATTAGTGGTGGTTCCTGGGAAGAAGATTTTCTTCTACAGTTTCTGTGAATTGGTGTATTTCTCATTTTTCTTTCCTTTTCAAACTTATTCAAGCCTTTAAAAGCTAAGTTCTCACAGTTATCCTTTCTATTTGGATCTCAGAAAACTTGAGGAAAAGCTGAGGGAAAGTTTTGAAAATTGCTTCAAAAAAGGAATATACTTTTAAGCAATTATCAACATTTTCCTTTCCTTTCCCTCACTGTTTCCGAGATCCAAACAAAGCGATCACGAATTTGGATTTCATTCACTTCAACACAGTTTGTTTTTCCTTGCACTCTGATATATTGTTATTTGGGGAAATCCAAAACTTGTACTGACATACAGTCACATCCAAACAGTGCTGATGGATGACCAAAAAGAAACTGAAGCTGTGGAAGAGCTTACAAAGGCCATAGCTTTTAAGCCTGACTTGCAAATGCTCCATCTTCGAGCAGCATTCCACGAGTCAATGGGTGACTTAAATTCTGCTCTCCAAGATTGTGAGGCAGCTCTCTGCCTGGATCCCAACCATAAGGAGACACTAGACTTGTATCAACGAGCACAAAACCAATTAACCAAGCAACCACACAAGTGAGCCACCATATTCATGTCCCTCAAACAGTCAGAGTATGAGGCTTCTTGGCAATTCCATTGCCAGTTCTGTGAGCAACTTGATGCAAATGGGTCATGAATGTAAATGAAAGAAAACATCAAGAGTTACCAGAGCAAGGCCAGTTCTGTATGCGCATATATGGCATTATGGAGTTGATGAAGAGAATAACACAGTGCTGCGAGCAGCTTGTTAGACGGCTGTGGAGTGAAAGACAATTGTGTAAGAAGATTCAACATATATGGATGGCATGGAGGTGTGGCATAAACCATCAAAAGAGTTTACGACGTTGTAGTTTACTTATCATTTTGTTATGAGAAAGGTATCAAGTTTCACAAATTCTGAGTCATTTAGGAACAGGATTTTTTTTCTTACAGATTCTCTTTGTACATATGGACAAGGTTGAGTTCATACCCAATTCAAATTTCTCTTATTTGCATTGTTTTAAAACCCGGACTGTTCATCGAACTGAAAAAGTTACCAGGTTAAGGGTCAACCGGTTCAACCATTGGATCAACCGGGTTGAACCGTGACATCATAAATATATTATTTATTTATTTATTTATTAGAATAAAATCTGTAAATGATTCAAAATATAATTTTTTAAAAATGTTTGTACAATCAATTCATATATTTGAATTTGAATTTATGTGCAATATTCATCAAAATTGAAAATTGAAAATTACTATTGATCAATCTTTATTATATATATTTTTTAAAATGCAAGATAAGAATATTGTACTATTAAATTAGATGCTTGGGTTTCTTTTTACTATTTGGAATTTTTTTAGACTAATTTACCCTTTTAGCCTTCTTGGCTTTAAGAGATTTTAAAAAAAAATTGAGACTATTTTAGTCATTTTATCACTTCAAAAAAAAAAAAAAAAAAAGATGGTTGACCGGTTTTTTAACCAGATTAACTGGGTCAACCGCTGGGTTGACCGGTTTTCGAATTAAATTGGTTTTTGTGGGTTAAACCAACCGGAGAGGGGACCGGTTCCTTATTTAACCGCTTGAACCGCCAGTCCGGTCCGGGTTTGATAACATTGCTTATTTGTTCCAACCATACATGTTTTTTTTTTCTTTTCTTAGATATGTTTTGCTATTCCGGTGTGTTTCATCTGCAGAGATGGAGTTTTGCAGGTACATGGACTTGTTCACCTCTACAAATATAGGAAGGGAAGTCTTTATCCTTTCGCCTTTGTTTAGATCTCAGAAAAGTCTAGGGAAATGAAAGGAAAAGAGTAAAAATGCTTTGTAAAGAAAAAATATGTTTCGAAAAAAATTTCACTGTTTTCGTTCCTTCTATCCCTACTCTTTCCAAAATCCAAACAAAGCACTCAGAATAAAAAGAGGGTGATGGTTGAAGATGAAACCAGTAAAAGATAACCAACAGAAAAGATAAATTTAACGAGCCAAATCTGAAAACGGAACTCAAAACTTTTATTGATTTCACAAGTATATATAGTTTCACAATATGGAATTTATGACGACCTTGGCAGATCGAAAACAAAGCAAACAAGACCCAACTTTCTGAGTAATATACAAAAATCATTCCTCTACATTAAATACAATAAGTATCTCCCCCACGACTGCTTTCCAGACCTATGACAGAATCAGTATTTTAAATTTAAAAAAAACAAATGAAATTAAAATATTAATTTTATACTCGAGGCTCAACTTTACCTCTCAACTTGCTTCTGAGGATATAATTTCAAGTTCTGCCCACCAAAGTGGAGATAATTTTGGTGTTGCTCCATCAGGGCCCATTGCTGTGATTTCTTTCAACCTAGCCGTGACCTCTATCATTGTTGGTCTCTGTTTTGAATCAGGATGGACACAATCTTTTATCACTTCGAGGAGTTTCTCAAGCTCATCCTCCTGGAAAGATTTTAGTGTTGGATCAACCATTTCTCTAGAGGGTTGCTGCCCCCGCAAATAGTCAGACGCCCAGTCTGCAAGAGAGCAATTGCCCACTGAGTATGGGAGCCTACCCGTTATCATTTCAAATAAAATTACCCCGAAGCTGTAAATGTTGCTCTCTGGATCTGCTGATGGGGTTTCCAAGAGCTCTACGGCAGCTGATCCCATCTTTGCTGCAGTTACTTCATTCCAGAAAATAAAATCTGATATTTTGGCTGCATAGTCTTCGGTCAGATATACAGAGGAAGATTGAAGGTTTCTATGGGCCATGGGTGGGGTCATCTGGTGCATGTACTCAAGGCAGTATGCCATGCCCATGGCAATCCGCAGTCGCATTCCCCAGTCTAAATGTTCAGCTTCTTTTACTGCAAGACATCCAGCATCCAATGTCAACCAAAACATAGAACACTTCATTTAATTTCATTTAATGCAAGTTTAATGGCCAATACATGGTATGGACATAAATTCTGCATCAATGCAGTCGCTAATTATGTCGTGCCATGCATGACAAGAAAATTCGCAATTCGCCTAAACTGTAAGCATAATCTAGCACTAAAAAGTTCCAAGTACTGTGATGCAGCACAAAATGGTGGCTGCTTTAGTGGAATAAACATCGACAGTAATGGATATGGTTTCAACTCCCAAGGGTAATGGAAGGATGAAAAAAATCTCTAATAATTTATTATTTGAGGCACACATACACACGCACATATATACTGCTTGCATGTAACACACAAGCCAAACTGTGACTAGGGCTGTCTATCATGTATATTCCATTTACACACACTGCATCAAGTTGAGCCTCAAATGACAAGCTTTAATTGGGTAAAGTAGAAAAGGTTGAAAATGAAAATTGAATATCATATTTTGATTATTTGATTTTTCAGACCCAAATAAAGCTTCTTGTTAAGTATGCCCATTTTCTTTCCAGCTAAATCAAGTTGGTTTATCAGTGTTTATGCAACTTTTCATGAAATACTAAACTGACCATGGAATGATGTCATCAATGAATTTGCTTCATTACTATGTGAACACGTAAAGTTAGGTACTCACTGTGTAGATGCTCAAAGAGTGTTCCATTTGGAGCATACTCAAAAACCATCATTCTCGTGAAAGGCTTCTCTTCTTCACAATAACCAATAAGGTTCACAAAATTCTTGTGGTTCAGTTTTGATAATGTGTCTATCTGAAATCATGACCAAAAGCACTATTTAGGAATGTCAGACTGAATAGAAGTTACTTAAAGTTAGGTGAGATTTGTTTTAGACCTACTTTTTTTATGAATTGGGCTTCCAAATTCTTTGACCAGTCTTCAGGAGATGTCACTGCACTAGATGTCACTGCTATTTCAACTCCACTCGAAAGGGTCCCTTTGTACACTGTGCCATCTGATAAAGAGCCAATTATATTACTAAAATCTTCACATGCCGTTTCAAGTTCTGACCGCTTGAGCTTTGGTACACCTGAAATGTCAGACTCCCAAACATGAGTACATAAACAATTGCAGTGCAATAGCAGCCACAACACCACTTGCACCAGAGTGGAAAGACTGAAAGATGAAGATTCTATCGTATTGCTCCATACATGCAGGGGGGTTGGAACACTTTATCCCACCCCACCATACATCTGCTGGGCATTCAATTATGCTGTTACCAAGTTGTCCTGTTTGCCTATGATGAGCCTAAGATATTCTCAGAATACAAACATGTAACAAATATTTATTCTCATGAGAAAGAAGAATGACCTGTTACAAATGCTTTCTGTAGCTGCCCACTTAAGCCTGTGGCCCAAGGTCTGACAGTAACAACTTTAGTATTTCGACAGAAGATAAAACCAATGGCTGAAACAAGTATCAATAAAGAACCCCCAATAACTCCAGACAAGATTAGAACTTTATGATGATTCGATTGCCTAGCGGTTGAAGAAGGGGAAGGCACTTGGACAGAATAAGATGGTGGTGGTGCAGAAACAACAGTTGGTGGATATGCTGGAGCTGGTGAAGCCAGACTTGGTGGTAGGACAGGTGAGGATGAAGGTGTCAAAAAGATTCCAGAGGGAGACCCTGCTGGGGAAGATAAAGGAGACTCTGGTGGAAAAGATGGAGATGTTAATGGGGTAAATGATACTGATGAGATTGGGGAATCTGACGGTGACACTGAGGATGAAAATGGTGACGGTGATGGTGACAAAGAAGAAGAACGCAATGATGATGATTCAGAACCCCTCTCCTTGTTTGTTGGTCTTTTGGATTTAGTAGGACTTGGGACATTCACCATCTGCAGCTGTCTCCCATGAACTATATCTCCAGGTTGGGCACCGTTCCTAACAAATATAAAATCTGTCGTCATGAAGCAGATGTAGACAATAAATTGCTATACAATTTTCTGAAACCGTTGTAAACAAGCTACTCTAAGGCAGAAAATTTATGGACTGCCAGAACTGATCAAAGGTCAAAATCAATGTGACAAATCTTCCCTTTGTATGTTTTAAGTCCCAAACTCATAATTTTTTCATCAAGATTATGCAGATCAATTTATCATAAATTATCACTAATAATTCCAGAATTACACACAAAATCCCATCTTAGTTCCAGTAGTATTAAAGTAACTACACATAGCTTCTTCTTCTACTTTTCTGTTCTATTCTTTCTCCTCTTTGATCAATTTGTAACTTTTTATTAATTAAGGTTGAGAACTTGAGACCCATTAAAGCAATAAATTTCAAACCTGGCCACTGCATGCTGCTTGAGTGGAGTCTCTCCTTTGTTTCTTTTCCAAATTTTGGGTTTTATTTACATGCTTCAAAATTTGCAAAAGAAGACTGAACTAAGACTAAGGTTGCAAAATCAGAGGTTAAACTTCTCTTCTCAGACTTATGAACCAAGGTAAGTTTTTTTAAGATTGATTTACAAGAAATTTTTTCTTCATGCATTCTCATAATAGTTGCTTAGTTTTATTTATATTTAAATTTTTCATAGAGATTGTTATTCTAGCTGCATCACAAAACCAACCAACCCATCCCCACAAAATCCTCTCCCTCAACAGCATGTTCCTTGTGTTACACACACACACACACACAAAAAAAAAAAAATCCCAATCAACCACAAGGATTTACTTTTCTGGAACAGAAAGATTCTGCCCTGTGATTGACGTTCAGTATTCCCCCAGCCAAACAGACTCTGAAGGTCTACAGAATACATATTGGATTAATAAATAGGAAAAAGTATTTTCACTGATCATACTTACCAAGAAATAGTTCTGCCATTGCAAGTTGCTCCTAAAGCAGGAATAGTTAGTTCATTCTCATCTACCTGAGATTCAGAAAGCATCTTGAGTTCACATAGTTCAGGAGGTATGCTACCAAGGAATTTGTTATTGTCCAGTAAACTGCAATAATAATCAAGAGACAGAATTAATAAAAGATTAAAAGCTTACCCCAAAAGGAAGAGAGAGAAGGAGAGAGAGAATCATAGTAAATGTTAATAGTTTGAAAGGATAAACTCACAGGATTGCCAGGGACAGATTATTCCCAAGATCGGACGGAAATGGTCCGCTGAAGTTATTGATTCCCAAGTCCAACACCTCCAGCTCCTTCAATTCTCCAATCTCTTTAGGAATACTTCCGGAAAAAGAATTGTTGCGTAAAATACTGCAAAGAAGAAGCTCAAAAATCAAACCAACAGATAGAAGAAAAGAGTGACAAAAGAAAATCCCAAAACAATGAATTTCTCAAGAAAAAACAAAAAATAGTAAGATTGCAAATTATCTGGGATTATTAACTGGATCGATATATGCTTACATTGATTTTATGCAAGACAGCTTCCCGAGCTCGGGTGCTAGTGTTCCTCCAAGACAAAGATCTTTCAAATTCCTGCAATTTGAATGAATCCGACTTTAAGAAAAACAAAAAAAGGCATATTGAACCATTTTCGTGCAATAAAACCATGAAACAACATAAAGAGATGGAAGAATTATTCTGCCAATTTTTTTATTTTTTCGGGAGGGGGGGAGCATGTCAACAGCAAAACAAGCAGTATACCTTTTGCTGGAATAAACTTTAGAAAAACATAAATAAATAGAATGATTCCTTCATCAACACCTACATTACATTTAACATTTACAATAAGATAGCATCATGCATGCAGCGACATATAGTTTTTCATATTTCACTTTCAAAAGAATTTTACTTCTTCTGTACAAACAACTTCCATGTTGGGCAGTTCCATTCTACTAACGAGGATCAAGTATAGATGATTCACTCATGATCTGAGATTCAAGCAGTTAAGCAAACCTGAAATATTTCCAAATCAACCCAAAGTGCCGCCATGTAGAATATGTCCTGTGGCCAGTGTTACACAAAGTGCTACTGTCCAAGCAATGCAAATTGGACCACAAGAATACACAAAATGTTGCGTTTGTGCCAACGTGCATAGTAGGATGGCACCATGTTTTCAATATTTGGAGTATGGAGAAACTGACTTTTTGAAAGTTCATGTACAATATTATTCAAATTTATAGGGTATTCAGACTACGCAACATTTTCACAATTCTAATTAGGAAATACTTAGAAACCCTGGAGTCTTGAGAATCAAATCCCAATCCTTATGATCTTCCATTCTGGTTTAACTTTGAGTACAAAGGTTCAACTGTTCATATTATATGCTTTATGATCTGAATTCTATTCTGAACACAACTCAACTCAAGAGAACCATTGTGTAATTGATCTAGATTCTCCTACCAAATAAAAAACTAGCCCAAAAAGCAGTAAACCTTTGTCTCATTTTTTCTTGCATAAAAAGGCAATTATCAGTTAAAGGTACTAGGAAAGGAACTAAAGATATTCTGAGAATTGTCAAGAATGCAAAATATTGGCTTCTAGTCGCATTGGAACTTTGAATTTGACCATATAGTCGGATTATTTCAATTTATATCCATATGAAAACCTAATGACAGATATAGTCATAAAATTGGGTACACAGTGACAACAATAAAAAAGAGCCCAAAATTTATGACAGTATGATAACATACACACCTATAGCCCCACGCCTCTAACTTTGAATTGTTCTATGTAACGATTGCATTTCATATCGAACATAATTTTACAAATCTAACAATCGAAGTAAGATCCCAACACTATAAATCTTAGTATAAATGTTTTCACTTTTCAAATCAATACATGTACAAATAACTGGTTAAGAACTTTCAGCCTCCATTTGGATTTTGGAAAACATGAAAGAAACGAATGGAAAAATCCTTTTTTAAAAAAATTTGTTTAAGAAGGGAATCCATTTGTAAACAATTTTTCAGTTTTTTCTCCCCTTTCCCTCCTGCTTTCTGAATCCAAACGGAGGGTAAAGCAAACACCAGACAATCAAATTTGGATCAAAAGTAGAACTTGTTCAGCACATAACAGCAAACAGTGACGAAGAATCAACGAATTGAAACGTCAAGTGACTTTATATAGAAAAATCACAGTATCGATAGACTCCGTTTGTTCAATGAAAGAACGAAGGGGCAGTGAACAAAAATGACTAAAATTGAAATCCTTTGTTAAGCATTTTCCTCTCCTCTGCCTCATTTTCCCGAGAAACAAAAGAATAAGAAAAACAGATTTAGCAGAAGAATCACTTACAAGACCACTACTTTTCCGTTAGAGCACTCGACTCCAAACCACGAACATGGATCAATGTCTCCACCACCATCATTCCAACCCGATAAAGCTCCAAATGGATCTCTCACTACTCTCTCTCGAAATCTCAACAACGCCAACCCTGAAAAATTCATATAAAACATATGCTTTTAAGAAAAATTTAGACTTGAAAATTTGTACCGACAGGCAAAAGCTCTTATTTACCTTCGCTGTTGAGACACCAACAGACACTCAGACTCCGGTGAAATAACAGAAACACCATCACCATCATCGCCATGCGAAGCTTGAATCGATTCAATCTCCACCGTTCATCCATTCCGAGACGATAAAATTCAAACTTGTTTTTTTTTTTTTTGGATAATTAAAATTCAAACTTGTTAACTCAATTCTTGTCTCTGTACGATTCAAACTCAGTTCAATCGCAAAATCAATTTCAATTTCGAAGTATATACATATACATATATAATTATATACAGAGAGAGAAAGAGAGGGACCGAGTCTCTGTGCAAGCTATATTGGACGAGGAGAGAAGAAACCGCGTATATACCGGTGAAATTTTTTTCAAATTTTGAAGAAGTTATTACAGCCGAAAACTTACCGATACGAAGACCGAAATATCGGTGACTCGGTCAGTCGCTCAGCAAACATTGACGCGCGACGTGACTCAGATGCCGATAACCCGGTTCGAGTTTTCGACTTTCATTAGATTTTCTTGTCCTGTTGCCACCGCCTTCTCTCTCTTATAAAGGCGCCGTCCCTCGTGCCAGGTGCTGGTCACATGGTGAGTACTTTTCTTTTTTCTTTTTTCTTTTTTCTTTTTTCCTTTTTTTTTTTTTTTTTTTTTTTTTTTTTTGTTGCCAATTCTTCCTTCTTTTGGCAACTAGATATGCAACATTAAGAAAATTCCATCGAATGAAATGATCAATTATTCATGAAAAAAATGCTCATTAATCAATATGTCATTTGTCAACCCACAAGAGTTGGGTTTGTGGTAAGGGGAATAATTATAAATCTAAATATTTTTAATTTAAAATTAATCAAAATTTTTTAATCATCCACCTGTCTGATTTATGAGATTAGGCATTATACGAATCCATAAGACAGTGGCTATGCGTGGAGAGCAAGAATTAGTCAGCTCGAACACCTCATTGCTCCAAAAAAAAAAAAAAAAAAAAAATCAATATGCCATTTGTGGTATTTAGAAGTATGAGTTTGGATCCGCTGTTGATTCCCACCCATGTTGCTTAGTGTTAATCCTTCTAGTGTGGTGAAACTTACACTAAGACTACACTAAAAAGTAAAAATCAATAGAAAAGCAAAATATCTGAGCCAATTTTAAAAATAACAAAAATACTGAAATGCTAATAGACCTCCATATAACCAGCTGCATAACAAATTTTGAAAAATTAGCGTTGGATTAGAGACTCCTCTTATGTATGTCAAGCCTGCCAAAAGTTACAGTGATTCTACCGTCAGTTTCTAAAAAAAAAACTGGCAACCGTTAAATCACCATTATTATTATTCAAAAAATGAGTGAAAAACATAGGATTATTACTCAAAATTTTGACTTTTAATATTCAAGTCAAGACAAATAAATGAGTATCTTAATCATGTGAGCATAAATGTCATGTCTAATAAGTCGTACCAAAGATAAATTTCCATCCAATACATTTTTTTTTAGTATGTATATAATTAACTGTGCATTTAGGAGTACAAAAGAGTTGAATCAAAATGGTCATGGCCACCCATTTGAAACATCAACCATACAAATCCAATATTGTTCGTTACTTAGTGTACTAGGTCATACATATGTGCCACATGTTCTGCTCGTGCTTAATTAGATGTGGTTTTGGTTTGTTTGGCAGACACATGTACTGCCAAAGAGGACTCATAACATATGACTTGTCCGTGCTTCCAGCCATCTTTTAATTGGTCTCATACTACTAGTTAATGGATCGAACCTGCACTGGATACTTATGCTCTTGGTAATTTAATTATTAATGGTGATCACTTTGGTGGAAAATTTCATTTTTGTTTCTTGGAAGATGCAATTTGAACTGGTCCAAGGCTATATTACCTAATTCGAAGGTCCTTAATCTTTAAAATTACTTGGATTCCGGCCTGCAGATGGTAACCCATTAGCATATTAAATGAGTAATATAAAATATTGTTATATATATATAAAATACTCCAATGATTTAGACAAAGAATAGAAGGTGGACCTTCATTAATTAATAACACCAATGATTTTTGTTTTATTTTGCGACCATTTGCATGTGTCACATGTGGACATGTATTGGATGATAAGTCAATGAAGTAGGAGAAGCAAACATAAATGTTAAAGTAATAATGAGTGCCATATTACCAAAAAAATAAAAATAAAAAAAAATAATAATAATGAGTGCCATATTCTATTATTTTTATCGATTTTTGTTTTCTTTTTGTTAGTCAATGTAGCAATTGCTTTGAAAATACTGTGTTAAACAAATATATAATCGCTCATGATTGATGATATGACAATACTATATATTCCAGCATTTAATTTTTACATTTGGTAGTAAATGAAAGTAACTGAACATCATAATGAAGCTGACTACATAACATGGGTTCGAACTCGGGATCTTTCTCTCGCACAAAAGAGAGAAAATACCATTAGACTAAATTGAACAAATTAGAAACTTTTACTAATTTACTAAAATAACAAATTAGTAAGATGGAGATGGGTACTCTAGGGCTTTATAAAGAGAGAGCATATAGATTTTAGAGTACAAGCTTGGAATATAAGTCCTCAAGGGTAGGGTTGGATATAATTTTCATAACAGGAGAGAAAGCGAAAATAATCTTCTTATTTTCTATGAAGTTGACAGAGGTTGGCGTGGGTGGATGCATTGTTTATTTAGTTTCTTAATTCTTTTTCTGTTGGAAAACATCATTTTACTTAATGCATAATAAAAAATTGTGTATTTGGTAGTTTGGTTTCGTTAATGATGATGACATTGCCGCATTATATGTTTGATAAGTTACAGCGACAGTACCCTTAAGTTTTAATGGGAAAATGCTTGTTTATTCTATTTATATAAACACATTTTAGCGGGTACTGTTTAGCATAGTTGATACAAACAGGACCTAAGTGAATTGGAGTCGGGGTTACATGTGCCGAATATTATCACTAATTCAAAAAAAATAAATAAATAAATACAAAGAAAAACATTTAAACAGAGCGAGGTGAAAAAAGAGTGCAATTTTTTATATATATACAGGGATCCTTGGTAAGCTTGCGCGCACCAAACTTCCGAAATAAGACTTGTGTCTTGCAGTCCGTGGCTCCGAATATTAGCAGCTAGTGGAAGTTGAACACAGGATTAAAAGACTTGGTAAGCCTTTAGCTCTGCTTGCACTGCCACTAAACAATCCTTTTTTATTGTAACTTCAATTTGTTTGAACATGCTCAATTGTAGAAATTCATTATGTGGGTTTAAAAATCCAACTTTTTTGTTTCTTTGAAATTGACAATCCACCACGCATAAAATGATAAAATTGGGCAGCTTATTGTACAATGATTTGGAGCTAGCCCATGCTTCAATGGCAGTACATGAGCCAATAAATTGACGGTCCACCACGCATAAAATGAAACTTATTTTATTTTATTATTTTCCATTAAAAAAGATTTTCTTGGTACATATTTGGATGGTAATGACAACCCATATAAATTTAGGAGCTATTTGAAAAATATAAAAATCTAATCAAAATATAAATCAGACTAATTTTGATTTCATCACTGTTTGACAATCCATTTATAGGGTCTATTTGCTTAACTTTTATTAGAATCACTTTTGGAGCTTAAAATTGCATTTCATCTAAGAGAAATGATGATAATTACTTTTAAACAACTTGAGGGACGATAAGATGCATAGCAAAATTTTGATACTAATAGTGATTATGGCAAAAGTTAGGAGTTAATGCAAACAGACCCATAGTCTGACTCAGTTTTTAAAAATTCTCATTAAATATAAATGTTGCGTAGAGAGAGACTCAGTGGCTGGACCCCTGGACCCATGATCAGGCCACCACACGTTTGCTTGGTGGAGAATATATTTGTAGGTGAGAATGTTTTTGAGTGGAATCAGACTTGTGAACTGAAAGTGGGTTCTGTCTAGCTAGCTTCTTAATTTGGTCATCATCATCTTCATAATTAAAGGGACAATGTAACTTCCTGCAGCAATATGAAAATGGTGGAGGGACATATTCAAGAACAGACAAATGTCCCACTGCGGCTTGTTTGCGTAATCTTTTAGCTTTTGGTCGAGCTTCCAAGAAGCTGCTACTCCTTTTTCGGGGATTAGTATACAAGTCATCTTTGTTTACTGGAATTGGTCTTCCTCAATTGTCATACTAATGTTTTTTTACCCAATTTTGATCTATGTTCCCCCACCAAAATAGAACCATAACACCTCATATATCTTTCATGTGTAGTACGTGAGTAGTGATAAATGCCTCTCGAGATGCATTTTCTTTCATGTAATTTGGTTAGATTCTCATTTTCAATCTAAGTCGATCGACAAAAAAATTAAAAATTAGGTAGGTGTTTGCGAAAATATTGTACTTAGGTTGGTTTGAATTTGCCTGAATAATTAATCTTTCATCTTTCATGTAACTTGCTTAGATTCTCATTTTTAACCCAAATCGACATTTTTAATTAACCCAAATCGACATTAAAATTAAAAATTAGGTAGGTGTTGATGAAAATATTGTACTTAGGTTGGTTTAGGTTGGTTTGGATCCAAGTTTCGGACACAAGCATGCAATTTGGGTTTTTAACAAACCGATTAACTCACAATTTTATGTTTTATACCTAATTTTCTATACGAGGTCAGACAAATATATAAGAAAAATAAGCCTACTTTAAAATAAAAATCAATTGGACTCATCTTTATCTATCCAAATTTTCGTGTTTTTCAAATAGCCCATAAATTAATATCAATTAAATTAGTTGAAAATTCAGTTATAGAAAGACAAACAACTTCTACCAGCTTGGCCAACCCTTATATATATACATATATATATATATATATATATATATATATATATGAAGTTATGAAGTTGAAATTTAATCATCTTGGATTAAGTGAAATTGGAGATTTATTCTTGATTAAAAATGTTAAACGAGACGTATTATTAAGATAAAGTGGAACCAAAATTAATGTATCATAATTGTGTAAAAGTTTATTTTGACTAGATTATATTGACCTATAATTTAAATAAAAGAAATACAAATTTATAGATGTATATGGAACTATTTTTCAAAAAAAAATTAAAGTAGAGAATATAATCAATATGAGATAGAGCGAGGGAACAAGTAATATGGGACTCACAATTTAATATATTATAATTATGTAAAAGTTTATTTTAATTAGATTATTTTGACCATTTGATCCTAAGTAAATTTATAAGCTCGGGTAAAAAATCAAGATAAGATAGAGAATATAAGAAACAGAAGAGTAAATTAAAGAGAGAAGATAATGGAAGAAGGAAGGTCAATTAAGACCGTCACATAGGACGAACTGTTCTATATATAATAAGATAGCTGAAAACTTCATAATGGGCGCACGCGCATCTATCTAACACCATGAAAATTTTCAATTAAAGACTATTGATTGACATTGAATATCAATTAATTAACATTTAATCTCAACGTATGATTATACCGCGTGTTATTTTATAATGAATTCTATACGCAAAACTCTTGCAATGTTTCCAATCCATGACAATGAAGCAGTACACATTCCTTGAAATTGTTGCATTTTTTCTTTCTAAACTGAAAAGAAAAAGAGAAGAGAATTACATGGGAATCGTTCAAAATTTTAATTCCAAAGAAATTTTCTTTGGAGGCTATCCTTTAGGAAACAAATTCCACAGAAATGTCAGCAGTAGGCTTTTCTGCCTAAATATTTTATATTCAAGGAAATACAGCTGACCAAATACTCCAATTTGATTAGAGGATGAAAATTCTAAGTTGGGCTCAGCTGTCATAGAGCTGGATTTAGTGGACCTATTTTTGTAGTAGTAACAGGAGCTTTGACTCTGCTATACTTCCATGGGCCTCACAATAATTGGGCTTCCAGGCCCCCTTTTCCTAATCCTCATTTTAATGTAACATAAATTTGAGGGAAAATTTTCCGGATGTACATGTGTTTATATTTACAAAATTTCCGGATGTACATGTGTTTGGAAAATTTTCCCAAATGAATCCTAAGTCTTCATTTATTATTAATAAAAAACTTGCTAAAAAAGAGAAAGATTAGTCATGGTCCGCATCATTTGGGATTCACTTCTGGGACAATATTTTTGGGACATAAAGCATTTTCCTTTGGGAGTCATTGTTAAGTAAAATAGTAAAAATCTTGACCGGTCAAGTGCAAATGCACAAATTCGAGTCATGAGAATAGCTACTTTGTATAATATTCAGCTTGTGGTGATCACCTAGATTTCTCGGACACTTAGTACCACATTTGTAAATAAAAATAAGACTCTTCACTTCTTCCATCCCTTCAAGTGCATAGCTAAACTAGCTAAGCTCATCCGAACTAGCTTAATCCCAGCTGCAGAGCTGAGGAGTGTAGTTGAGCCCTAGTATGGAGCCTGATGCCAAAGTTAGTGTTTTAGCATAATAGGATAACTGAAAGGAATGTATTGGGGGAGATAGCATACCTTGTTCTATGGAGGGATGCTCTTTAAATAAGTGAGGTCTCTTGTTGGAGTGCCATGCAACTAGTGATATGGCATGTGTCATCGTGTGGGGCTCCATGCTCTGTGAAGCATGGAAAGTCTTCATAAGGTGGCTGCCGCGAGCCATCTTTGTGTCCATCATGCCTTAATGGCTTGTTTATCTTTCTCATAAAGCCTTGTCAGGAAAGTAAGCTTTTTTAGTAAGTCATTGTCTTCTTGTCTCATTTGCAGAAAAGGCAAGGTGCCTGTGGGGCCCATTTAGGGCCTTATTTGGCTTTTCTTTACTTGGAACCCTTGATGGGTCATAGGTGCAAAATGGTTCTCACACATCTCATTCCTTCGAAAATCTCGCTTTAATAGGACCAACACTGAATAATGAACTTTTTCCACGTATTTATAATGTTCTAATATGATGGGAAATGCTATACGAAGAATCGTGCAAAGCCAGATTGAAAGAGAGAGATGGTATATATTGGAATTGTATGACTAACTTTTCATGTTTCTTGTTCAAAGCAGCCTCACGGAAAAAGCTAGGGGTGCAATTTGGTTCAGATCTTAATTCAAGCCAAAGTCAAACCAAATTAGAAATCGAAGTGAACATTGTTCAAAATGGAACCAAAAATCTATTATCACATTTCATAATTTGCCATTTAGTCTTTGGGACAACCTTACCTTAATAGGGTATCCCTCAGATTAGGGATGTCAACGGGAGGTTTGGGACGGGTCACCCCTTTCCCAACTCCGTCCCATTTAAGAAAACCCCATCCCATTCCCGTCCCAATTAAAAAATCTCATCCCATTACCGTCCCGTCCCATTTACTATTTTCTTTATATTTTTCTCAATTTTCTCAATACCTAAATAAATTACAAAATACATCGATGAACATTAAAAATAATTGTTAATTCTAAGAGTAAAATAAATTAAACCCCTTAAGGGGCATGATTGAAATTTCATTTTATTAAGGAGAAACTTAATTGTATAATACCTATAAAATAAATATAATAAAAATACATAAACATATATAATCGGGGAGGGGCGGGTTTTTAAGCCCTCGTCCCAAACCCTATAGGGTTTTCAAAAAAAATATCAAACCAGCCCCTAACCCTATTAGGATGACCCCAAACCCTTCCCAATAGGGGCGGGGCGGGGCGGGTACCCGGATAAACCCGCCCCGTTGACATCCCTACCTCATATTGTGCTAAAACTTGCTGGGCTTGAGCTACTCCACATTTAGCCCATGATGGATTATTGGGCTAGAGTTTCAGATTGAAGATGGGTTCAACAGTAGGAATGTTGCTAGCATGATAAGTAGCAATTCCAAAATAGCTTTTATCTTGTAACCTATGAAATGAAAATCCTATCAACTGCTAACATAATAGCTGGGAAGCAACAAGAGACTTAAAATATTCATCAATTTTGATTCTGAATCAATTAATACAGTAGTCAATTTTGCTAAAGACCTATGAGTACAGTAGTCACAAAAATAAGGAATAGAGCATAAGATATTTATAGGTTTTGCCTTAGCTCCAACTAGAAACTCTCACTAATGGAGTTTCCATATAACCCAGAACCATTTGATTCTCATTCTCTCCTTCAATTCTCACCCAATATAGACTTTCCCCTTCTCTCACCAGTTCCTTAGCCTCCACAAAACTATCTCTGCTCATTCTCCAACCATCAAACTCCATCTCTTTCAATGAAACACTACCCTCCAACTTCTGCAAGTGATCAGCAAGAGAAGAAACATGTGGTGCAATAAACAAACACTCCATGGCTATTCTTGCTGCTGTGAGATGATTAGGAAAATGACATTCCATTGATTCAATTAAAGCAAGAAAATGAGCCAGATGGCCTTCGAACGGCAAACCAAATCCGCCATTTCCATCTGCAAAATTTATAACACCTTGACAATTCTTGATGGGCTTGTTGATTGTGTTCTTGGCTAGCTTTAGAAACTCTGTTACATGCCTAAAACTCCTCCTTTTTGCCATATGAGGAAGACCCACCATGCAGTTGAAGGCTGTCCATTCATTTCCTCCACCTCTTTTCTTCGTAGTCTTCTTCTTCTTCTTCATTTCGCTTGCCAGTGCCTCCATCTCCATCTCTTCCACCTCCAAATTAAGGCAAAAAGACTGAGCATGTTCAAGGAGCCGCCTTTTTGTTTCATCGAATCTCCATGGGGATGGAGCACTACTACTAGTGCTGCAGCTGCTGCTACCATCCTCTTCGTCCCATTTTATCGATATCAATCTCACTAATAATCTATGGCGCTGCTGCCTTCCAAGTGCCTCAATCAAAGAGGGCCATTGCAGGCCTTCCCCAATGTCAAAGTCCACGATGTTCACTGTCTCTGCATCCTCAGGCATGGCTTCTAAGATTACAGAATTAGCCGTAAAATGAACAAATCTCCCAAAGGGGAATATTTGATAGAAGGCCTTAAATGCCATCTTGTAGTTCTTAATTGACTCTTGTGTTAGGTAGTTTCCTTGCTCGTCTGAGTCTTGACTCAGGTAATATGTAAGACGTTCGATTGCTGAACCAATTGGAGAAGCCTTCTCTCTCAATCGCCGCAAGATTTCCTCTGCTAGCTCTTCATGTTCCTTCTTCTCCATGGCTGATGCCTCTCCATAAGCCTTGAGCAGATGGAGAAGGCTCAATTGGGTATCGATTTCCATATCTTCGTCTGGCAAAATTAGGCACTGTTGAGCTGCTGGCAAGTCATTCATCGATGATGTCTCCTCGCTTGATACCATCGACAGATCACTAGGAGGACTCCATAATACTTCTTCTCTCTCCTCGACCATCCACTCGTCAAAATCGTCTATGGCAGTGAATTTCACTGCATCTACCAAACACTCTTGTTCCATTGGGAACAGAATTGGCACATCCATGGTTGAGAAACATGGGAAAAAAGAAGAAACTTCAATGGAGGAATCATTCCCAGAAATGAATGTAGAAGAGAACTCAAAGCTATCCATGTGGGGGTCATTTGTGTCCATACCATAGTAGAATTCAACTTCATCAAGAGATGAGTCTCTGGTGTTAAAGTATGGCCAAGAGAGTTGAAGAAGCTCAGGCTGCATCATCTTTAATGGTGGATTAAGCAAATTTTTGGGAGTAGATTGAAGCAAGGAACTCTGCACTGTTGTGTATATATATATATAGCTATAAGTCTGTACTAGAGAAGAGATAATAAATTTTTTTTTTTTTTAAATATTTGGGCCATCTCTGTCAAAACAATCCTTTTCTCCACACTTGTAATTCAATATTACAGTTCCTGCTTGAGATAGTCTTCTTCCATTGGCAGCTTGTTTGGAAGGTTGGACATGTGTATTTCTTCCCCACTTTTATTGATATAATTGCAGAGACTAATCAGATTAATTATTAAGTCTCTGTCAAAGTATTCTCAACTCTTAAAATTAATCATTAAGAAAATCCACCAAAGAAAGGCCAAACACATTAAACTACCCAAGGATTATGTTATGCCAAATACATTAAACCTACCAAGGATTATGTTATTCATTAATTCCCTTTCAATAATGGAGTATTAAAGTCTAAGATTAGCCATTTACATCAAAATCTCTTTCCTAATATTTTATGATCCACCTCATTGCCGAGGCATTTGGATCATGGGTTCTTTTCAATCTTACCTACCCCAAAAAAATTTAAAAATTATTTGAATAATGGTGAAAGTTATATTCCAAAGAACTTACTTGATGGGGATATGGATTTAATCCTAAATAATTTCTGGATGACAGGAACAAACTGGTAGGTCTTTCAGCATAAAACGAAACCTTAAGGGACTTTATAATATGAAAAATGCTAATCTTTGAGAATAAAACTGTTATTATTATAATGCTTTTTTGGTTTTTTTTAGGATCTTAAGTGTATATAATAATCTAAGACTTGACATGTTTCATCATTCTTGAGGCTTTGGCTTATTGGCTTGATATTAAGTTCATAGCATTTGGTATCAGAGCTAGCTAGTCCCTCCTCTCGGATTCGAGTCGCGGAAGGGGTGACATAGAGGCTAAATTAAAATGCCTTGGTACTATGTATTAATATAGTGCTAAGTCATTGAATACAGGGAAGAAGTCTCTTTGCTCATTTTGAAGACAGAAATTGGGATATGCTCTCTTGAAAATATAATAGTGGTATTGGACCCTAGTTGACCTAAATTAAAGATAATTCCGGATTAGCGCGAATAATCTCGTATTAAAGGATATAGAATAATTTTGGCATATTCGCTTCTCATTGCAGCACCTAGCATATTCTAAATTTTATTGCTGCATGTAGAAGATGGTGGTTATGAATTTTGTGCATACTAATGGTTTATTGGTCTAGTGATGTGTATTCTCACTATAAAAAAAAATAGGCTTCGAGATTGAGCACATATTAATACATCAATGCTTATGTATTAATATTAGAGGCATTGAGTGGGTTGGGCTGGGTTGGGTTTGGAATGACTCTAGCTTAATCTAAGGTTTGACACTATGGGCCTGTTTGGGAACTTTGAAAACTGGGTCTAGCTAGTTCTAATCTCTTTCTGTTATATGGTTTTTATGTAAACCAGCTTCCAGCTGGTTTTAAAAAAACTGTGTTTATTCCTTATTTTCTAGACCTGATTGAACTATGTTTATGCCTTATTTTTTGGACAGGATTGAACTAATTTGCAGAAAAAATGCACTTACCAAACAGTACTTAATAAAAATGAGGCAGGCGTATTCTCAGCTAGCCAGATTTTTAAGCTTGCCAAACAGCCCCTATGTCTCTAGACCAACACAACTCAACCTCTAGCTTAAGATCCCCGGTTCATATTCACTTCAATTTTAATGTTTTGGATGTTGGTTGACATGAAGCGAGCCCAAACTTAAAAAAATCGATGTGTAAGTTTATAGGAGAAATTATTTTGTTCTTCTCATATTGCAATGAGTATATATATATATGGGATAGCTTCCCTTTACCATTCTTTTATCATTATTTCTATCATCCATTTTCAAATCCCCAATATCGGTTAATTATTTTACGAAATCGACCGTTGGATTAGATACTCTTCTTATACAAGTCATACATGCCAAAAATTTCATTGATCCAACGGTCAGATTTTAAAAAATCTAACTATAAAAAACTGCAATATTTTTAATTATAATAAATTTTCACGGTGACATAATTCAGAAACCAACCGTTGGATCACTGATTTTTGACATGCATGATATACATAAGAAAAATATCAAATTCAACGGTCGATTTCTCAAAATATTAAACCAACACTGGTGTTTTGAAAACAGATGGTAGGAATAATGGTAAAAAAAAAAAATGGTAAGGGGAACGTGATCCTATATATATACTGTACCGGTCCACACGATCACAGGTGGCCATGGTTTTAGACCATGTGCTGCACCTAATTATATTTTTTTACATAATAATATACAAATATACAGTCCCGATGTAGTCAGTATATTTTGAAAAACTGACCGTTGGATTAAATACTATACTTATGGATATCTTATATGCCAAAAATAACAGTGATCGAATGTTAGAATTTCAAAATATTGGTATGAAAAACTCAGATCGCTGAAAACTGTAACACTCTTTCTCAATTATTGAATCTCTTTAATTTTTTGCAGACATGACATGCATAAGTATAGTTTATAATCCAACGGTCAGTTTTCAAAATATATATCTCGCAATTATTTATTGGCTTCATGCTTACATAAGCTTATATAAGTATATGATGATAGGATTATTTCTGTACAAATATATAAGATCAGGTTGCCCATTGTCTTTCAATCCAAGACGAACCCAAGTTAACCCAAGGGTGGGTAGCTTAATGGTTAAGAAAGCAGGGCTAAGGGCGTACCAAGTCCTTTGGTCCTGGGTTCGACTCCCATCAACTACTAATATCCTAGGCCACGGACCACAAGGCGCAAGCCTTGTTCGAGTTGCAGAATTTAGTTTAGTGCGCGCAAGCTGGCCCAGGATACCTGTATAGTAGCAGCGCAACAAAAAAAAAAACTCTCTCAAGTAATATTTAAAAAAAAAAAAAAAAAAAAACAAGTAATATAAAAACTTTCTCAAGTCAGCCCAAAGTTTGGGTTGGGCTCAGATTAAGTTCAGATTTGCCTGCCCAAGTTGCTGCCCCATTACCCATCCAAATGGGTAAACCCAGCAGAGTTGCAAAATGCGGACAGAGGTGCAGTCTAATCAGCATCAAATTCTCGAGTTTTTGGCAAATGTATGGTTTGAATAAAATAAAATTACAGGAATATGGTTGGTTCAAATAAAATTCAAAAAGTAGGTGTAGCCGCAACTGTGGCTTCAAAAACCTTCTTTTTTTTTTTCTCGGAAAATCCCGAAAAAAGGAAAACAAAAATAAAAAAAAATTAAAACCACAATTGCAGCAATAAAAAATACATGAAGCCGCAACAGTGGCTTCAAAGAGGCCATCTCCCCACGCTTTTGTTCCTGACAAAGTTGAGTTCCCGACAAAGTTGAGACAAAGCAACTTTTCTTATGCATCACTATTTATTTCCAACTTTTCCTATATTTTATTATTTTTATTATTGTAATTACAATTACATTGTTTTTTTATTTTTATTTTCCCACTCTAGCTATGTAAAAAATATTAATAAAAATTTTGAGAAACCGACCGTTAGATTAGATATTCTACCTATATACATTACATATATCAAAAATCACATTGACCCAATGGTTAGTTTTTCAAAAAAAAAACAACAATGACAGTTTTATATAGTTTTTTACAGTTTATTTTAAAGCTGTGATATTTATAAAATAAAATTTTTTTAAAAAAAGTGTAATCGTTGGATTGTTGTGATTTTTGGTATATATAATGTATATAAGCGGAATATCTAATCCAACGGTCGGATTCTAAAAATTCGTATTCCACACTAGATTTTGCAAATAGTGTGCCTATATACATTACATATATTTAAAATCACATTGACTCAATGGTTGGTATTTCAAAAAAACAACTGTGACAGTTTTACATAGTTTTAATTTTACAGTTTATTTTAAAGCTGTGATATTTAAAAAATAAAATAAAAAATAATAACCGTTGGATCGTTGTGATTTTAAAATATATTTCCTAACTTGTGCCTACTAAAAGTCATACATAAGATAAGGAAAATACTAAAACTATCTAAAGTAACGCAGGTCCAACAATCTTTAATAAAATAAGTAAAACTATATAACAATAATATTTACCTAAATACCTTAAAATGGTAATGAACTATTATAAGCTAATCAATTTCACACGTTTTTTGGATGTTGAAAACTACTAATAAATGTCATACTATTAATATTTGTAAACTTTAAGTATTTATATTATTTAATAAATGAAACACTATTAAAATTTTAAAAAAATTTTAAAAAAAATTAAAGCAGTTTGGTACGGTTTAAATGGATTAAATTTTTAGTGAAACCAAACCAACCCAAAATTTAAAATTGTTTGATTTTCTCTAACAAAACCTCTATAGGACCAATTGTTAGAGAAAATCGATCATTGGATTAGATACTCCTCTTATGTATGTTAGGCTTACCAAGAATCACAGTTATCCAACGGTCAGTTTTTTTTTTTTTTTTAAATTAATTGTAAAAAAATAATGATATTTTAAAGAATAGAACAATGACAAATTTTTTATGAGATTTTTCAAAAACTGATGGATAGGTCTAACATATATAAGAAGAGCATTTAATCCAACATTCACTTTTTTAAAAAAATTTATTTTACAATCGACTCTACAAAAATTACCATATACAAAATATGCCTTATACTAGTATCTTCTTACATGTATAATTCAATAATTAATTTAAAAAAAAATTATTGTAATCCTGTTCTGTTAGAAATTTTACATAAGGTGCTTCTCGTAGAAGATAATATCAGAAGGAAATAAGTAGAGAAGTATAAGGAAAAGCGTTGAGATATTGGCTATTATCTCAAAGTGAAAGAATCTTAAGCAAAAACTTTGTCAGGAGGCAAAAGTTGCTTTGTCAGGAGACATGTAATTTTGGTTCATTGAAAGTAAAAGTTGGTTCTTTGAAGCCGCTGTTGCGGCTTCATGTATTTTTTATTGCCCCAATTGCGGTTTTAATTTTTTTTCTTTTTTTCCTTTTTCCGGGATTTTTTGAGATTTACAGGTTAAAAAAAGAAAAAAAAAATGGATTTTTGAAGCCGCAGTTGCGTCTACACCTACTTTTTGAGTTTTATTTAAACCAACCATATTCCTGTCATTTTATTTTATTCAAACCATACATTTGTAAAAAAACTCCAAATTCTCATTACTCTGACTTGTTAGGTAAAAAAAAAAAAAAAAAAAAATTTGTTTTCACTTTCAAAAGATGAAAAGTGCTTTCATTATGATAACCACATTGACTTGATATGCATATTTTGGATTGCATGGCTTTTTATTCTATTATGCTTCCATCACCAAAAAGTTGACATTTCTTTTTCTTACATCCCATATGCTGCTGCTCAGAAAGGACCATTTTCACACTAGAAGGATTCCCCTTACTTTCCATTCTGTTGGCCACCATGAAAAACAAAAATGGAAAATTACAAGCAAAGCACAAAGGAAAAAAAAGAGTATAAGGGGTATTTTATTTGGATAAATTATACAAAAATTCTCAAAACTATAGGTTTAATTTCACAAATCTCCTTAAATTTCAAAAGTTATTAAATTATAATACTTTATTTTTTTTTCCCGTGGTTGGATTTAAATTTTTCCACATGTATGAAGATTCAAGAAGCTTATACTCGACATATTTATGAATGGAGTAGTATTATATGAACCGTCACTTACACCACATTTTTTAATAACACCTGGCAGTGTAATAGAATATCTGTTCTTTTCAATGATTAAATATTAATAAAATATAAGTGGTGGTTGATTTAGTATTTTCCTTATAATTGGGTTAAATATCAACTCTAAAACTTTCTTTTGATCGAAAATGAGAATATATACCACTAAACCATAAGACCATTAGCAAAATATTCAAAATCAAGAAAATTTTTTTTTTTTTTTTTTTTTTTTTTGAGGGGGTTGGGGGGTAGGATTTTACAGTAAAAAAATAATAATGATAACAATATATGTGCTAGCATGATGGGACTCGTACATCTATGCTGGCAAGGAGTCTAACTACAGAGATCAATCCCGAAATTCCAACCCTCCCACCAACTAGATTGTCTCTGGTTGGTGGATTCATATTCATATTAAATCAACACTAGTCTCACCTCCAATTAAAATACGGTTTAGAGAGGTTGTAAAAAATAATAGTTTGTATAATATTTTTCTAATAATTTAAATCACCATATACTATTTTCATTGCACATTCCACATTTCCTATTCGTTGAAGTAAAGATTATTCTTCACCAAAAAAAGGATAAAGAACATTCACTTTTATATATATATATATATATATATAGCCAAAAAAACCTCTTAAAAAGAATTAATTCTTTTAGGATATTTGAACTCAAGATAATAATATCAAAATGGGACCCCCTCCCTCACTTGGATATTAGGGCCAGGTGAACCCAAAATCAACATGGGCCACCTCCTCTTGGATTGATTCACATGTGATAGAGCATCTGTATTTATATTATCTTGTGTGTCAAAATCAAAATTCAGTACTCTAAATGACATCAATGTCAAATTTTGGCACTTATGTATTCTAATGTATTAATGCTATATTTTAAAGGAAAAGTATGTTATGCCACAAATTTGAGGTGCCAAATTCGACAGCCCTTACCATTACCAAAATTCGACACTCTAAATGGCACATTTGGATGCCAACGTCAAATTTTGACAATGTCAGCTCAAATGGCATTCCACATGAAATGTTGTATGGAAAGAGGATTAGCGTTCTAAATATATATTAACAGGAAAATAATTAAGAAATGTTTAAGGGAAGAAAATTAAGGAAAAACTTTACGGGACAAGATAGAAATGAAAGAAAAGTTAACCCACATGGCCATATCCTTTGAAAGCAGCAATCAGGTGAGTGCGTGCGTAGCTTACCGTTATGTGCTGTGCTTTAAAACACACTTATACTTGCCCAATAAAGATGTTAAAAAAAGTTTAAAATAAAAATAAAACTACAAAACTAATTAAACCCCCCCCAAAAATACAAAATTAAAAATCATTTAAAACCCCCCGCCCTTTTTTATCTGTTTTCATTTCTAATCAGACGGCTCAGAGTGGCGCACAGTAACAAGAAGGGCACCTGATCAGACCGTTCACATTGCAAGCCGCACAGCTCCTGAACCCACCCTTCTCGAAGTACAACTTATGGCTACCGCTACACTCGTCGCACAGAATGAAGCGATAGCCACCGCACGCGTCACACTCGCCGGGCTCCGCCGCCGGCAACCCCTCGACGAACTTCTTCAGCTCGCCGATCTCGTGAAGCTGCCTGATCTCTTCAGCTCCACCAATGTACCTTCCGCCGATAAAAACCCTAGGCAATGTCAATTTGTTCTGCCCCAAAATACCCTTTAGCTCCTCCAAAAACCCTGAATCCATCGACAGATCTCGTTCGTCGATTGACACTCGAAACCCTCGTAATATAGATCGGACGGTTCGACAGTCCTCGAACGTCGGTCGGACCACGCGGAGGCTGGTGAAGTAGACGACTATGCGTTTCTCAGCTCCGGGTAGCGAGATCGACGGCTCAGATGCTGCGTGAGCTGTACATGATGTTTCTGTTTCCGCCGCTATTTGTGTAGAATCCGCATTGGGTTTGGGTTCGGGTTCTGGTTTTGGTGGGGAATTGGGTTGAGATGCGCGAGTTGACCAGGGGCGGAGGGCGGAGGTGGCGACTCGGACTCTGTGGAAGACGGCGGAGGCTTTTCTTGAAGTTTTTGAGTCGGTATCGTCTGTGCAGAGATTATGAATGTCTTTGAAGGAGCAGGAGGAGAAATTGGACGACGACGGCGAGGATGTTGAAGATGGTGAGTTTTCAATCCGAAGATTCGATTTAGACCACGACCGCCACATGAGGGCTAGAGACCAAAATTTTCAAAGGATTATGAGTTAAAAAGATTACTGTTAAAATAAAAATATACTGAAATAAAATAAAAACAGAGAGAGAGAGAGCGAGAGAGGAATGTGGGAGGAATGGGGTTTTTGGGCGTTTGAGGGGTTTGATTGCTTAAAGCGGATGTGTTGGTGGAATGAGGGAGGAGCTGCAAAAGCGGGAAGGTGACAGAGATTGGGAGGGTCAGCTTTTGTTTCTTTTTAGCGGGTAGAGAGAGAGAGAGAGAGAGAGAGAGAGAGAGGGGAGGGGGGAGATGAAGAGTGAAGATTAGGGTAAGGACAGGGAAAAGCAGGGGGGTGAGGGGTTAGGAGGGTGGTTAAGTTAGTTGAGAGAGAGGGTTGTTTTGTTTGCTTTAATGGGGATTTTTGAAGGGAAAACAAGATGGGAGGTTCTTATTAATGTTTAATTATAGAGATATATGGGCAACCAGGTCAAAACTTTAGTCTCCTCCTTTCATAACTTAGATTGGCCACTGCATTAGTTGTAACATGTTACTTAAGTAATTATCTTTTAAGTGGGGATGATGATGTGATAATATTACGTCGATACAATTATTTGTAATTACTAATATGGTGGTACTATCTTAATATAGTAATTGATACGAATGGAGTATCGTATTCTTTTTATTTTCTTCAACCCTATTGGTTGATGTGGTTGTTAACATAATAAAAATATTACAACAATATAAACGAACTTGTTATTTTGAACATGAGTTTTAGTTCATTGATTAATTTCTCATCCTTTAAGGGTTGAGGTTGTGATTTCTATTTCTAATGGATAAGAATTGGCCCATTTATTACTCTTCTAACCCCTCTCCATTAAAATCTAACCATTAATCCTACTAATGTATATTGCTTGACAATAAAAAAAAAAAATTACATTGTTATTTTAACATAATAATTGTTCTTATAAATGACGTGTCGTGTTATGTCAATTATTATATTAGACTTAGATAGTGAGATTAGCGTCTGTATTAAACTCCTCTTTTTATATTTTGGATTGGATTTTTCAAAAGTCTAGACATACCATATTAGTATAAAAATTGTGGTGACAGATGATATGATAATTGTTACATTCAATAATAGGATGGAAATGGTAAAAAAAAAATGTATATAATACCTTGCTTTTACGTGAATAAAATCATAATATTATCACATTATCTAACATGCTAAATAAATAAATAAATAAGGCAACATTAAACCAACCCTTTTTGAACCTCATTAATTTTGTCCCGAGGATTTCTCATTTATTTTCATCTAAAAAGGTTGTTGAAATTATAGATGATTAAAATTTTTAGATGCAGGGGGACTCTTTAATGTTGGCAGGTTGGTAATGGATCATGGAATGGGCAGTGTTGAAAAGGAAGGATTAAAATGAAATGGGGACCGTTGAAGAAAGCGTGTATCAATCAGATCGAGATTGAAAGAGAGAGCGCGCGCGCGCGAAAACATCGCTGTTGAAGCCAAGCAAGAAAATTATATGAGGGCATGAAGGCAGCAACCTGACGCAACAAGCATACCTTTTTCTAGGGAAATATAAATAAAGTAACTGCAATTTTATGATTTTATCATAAACCCTTTTAACTAATCTCTTTGAATCCTTTTATTTATGCTAAAAATGGCAAATATATCACAAACCTACTGACAAAATATATATATTTTTTTCAATATAGGGGTGTTTACTCTCGAATCGAATTAGTCTTTTTGAGTTCCATCCCAAACATCCAGCTCCACACCAATAGTGAATGGTAATAATTGTTGAAAAACGAAACTGAAACAACTACTAAAAAAAAAAAAAAAAAACACTCCTAAGCTAATTAACCCAACAAATGAGTGTCATAATTCTACAAAAAATATGAAGTTTAAGAAAAATAAGAATATGTTTGGCCGTAAACTCTAAAAATAGTTTTTTATTTTTAGAGTTCAAAAAAAAAATATATATATATATATAAAATATATATATGGGACAGGAGTCTTTGACACATAGTTTTTACTCCTAATTTGACACGAGGTTTGCACAACCAAGCGTGGGATAAGTATTTTGAGAAACCGACCGTTAGATTAGATATTATACTTTTATACATTATGTATGTCAAAACTCACACTGATCCGACGGTTGGTTTATCATAAAACCAACTGTGACAGTTTCACATAATTTTTTACAGTTTATTTTAAAATTGTGATATTTTTTAAATAGCCGTTGGATTAATATGATTTTTCGTATATATGATGTGTATAAGCATAATACATAATCCCCAGTCGGTTTCTCAAAAATACTGAATATTGTAAATCGAGGATCCTGACCCTATATATATATATATATATATATATATATATATATATATATATATATTGTTTTTTATTTTCAAGTTTTACATTATTCATGTCTTCAGAAAATAATGTAGCCAAACATATTTTTTTAGGTATTTTTTTTTCTTAATTTTAGAAACAAATAAATAAATAGTCAAATATATATGTTCTTGTTACTCTAATTTCTATTTTTTTGAAATGTAAAAATAAAAAACTATTTTCGAAGTTTAGGTCTAGCCTTAGCATTTAATGAAGTATAAATACAAAATGCCTACTATGGTGAACCCTAATTTCTACAAGAGTGGAGCTGATGAAGTCGAATTAAAAATATTTAGGCACCTACTTAAATATCGAACTCTAATACAAGAATAGGCCTATCATAATCAAAATTTGTCCTTATATTTGGTAGTTTAAATTGCATTTCTCAACTTACATAAGAGTTATGAAATCCAAATCAATCTTATCATTTAGCTAATCAATTATGATAGGCGCCTATCATAATGTA
Organism: Hamamelis virginiana; assembly: GCA_017140935.1. Taxonomy (NCBI): domain Eukaryota; kingdom Viridiplantae; phylum Streptophyta; class Magnoliopsida; order Saxifragales; family Hamamelidaceae; genus Hamamelis; species Hamamelis virginiana. The sequence continues at coordinate 128,531 of JAESVK010000911.1, read as the reverse complement.
CAAAGGGCCTAAGCTTTTAATGAATCCTATTAATCACCTATCAGATTAACATCAAATTTAAAATCGGTGCTATTAATCACCTATCAGATCAACATCAAATTTAAAATCACCTATCAGATCAACATCAAATCTAGAATTGGTGCTATTAATCATCTATCAGATCAACATCAAATCTAAAAAAATGGTTTTTTAACCATTCAATTAATGGGGCCTAATTAGCAGTTAGAGCCATCTGCGTGCCACTTTATTCCACCTGCTAACATTAGCAATGATTGGACCCGCAGGCACCACCGCACCAGTGCGTCGGCTATAACTAATTAATGGCTCTGGGGCTTATCCACTCCATATATCTTGTTAGTAGAGTGCAATTTAAGTGATAATAATAATAATTACAATATAAACTCTAAGGTACTGTTGAAGTGTTCCTCGGGTGGGATCAATTTTAGGCAACCTCTTGAAGTTAGGTAACGATGATTATATTCTCGTGAATCCACTAGTTCTGATGTGGAAGGCTTATCTTTGATCAGATCAAGAATGAGACTTAATCTGATGCATGTAAGCTAGCCTAGAATACCCTAGACTATAATATCAAAATAATTAATGACAATAATAATATAACAATAATAATTACAATATAAAAGAAAAGCCAGGACCATATTTTTTTTGTGTATATATATATATATAAATGCTAATATTAGGTACACCTGTCTTGCATTGGGTGATCTCTTTTAAAATAAGTTACATGATATATTTTGAAAAATTTACTATCGGATTAGATATTCTTTTCATTTATGTCGTGCCTACTAAAAATCAGTGATCCAACGGTCGACTTTTTTTAAAATGTCACCACAAGAAACTGTGGCTTTTTTGTTCTTCAAATTATCGGTATTTTTTTATAGTATGTTTTTTCAAAAACCAACTATTGAATCACTGTAGTTTTTGACAAATATGACATAAATAAGAGGAGTATCTAATCTAACGAACAATTTTTTTAATTGTCGTCAAGATGCATCAGGTTGATCGATCTAATATATATTAGTGATCGTATATATACATATTATATAATTTACTGTAGAGGAGACAAAGGTGCGTGCACAAGTTATTTGTAAAAGTTAAAGGTTGAAAAAATTGCCACGAAAGTGGGTGGTGGGTCCTGAAAAGCTTCATGTTTCAACAATGTCAGGCTGGGAAGAAAGTGGCCGGAGGGCCTGGCCTAGCCCTGGCTTGGCTTCACATGCCAATGCCAGAAGAAAGAAAGAACCCCATGATATATCCTTTTGCGACTGTTAATTAGATTGATTCTCCTAATTAATTAAACCTCTACTTGATTTATAGAAAAGGAAATAAATACAGAAAATAATTTTTTTAAAATGTTTTGTATGATTATAAGAAAATTGTGGACTTTACTAATTAATTACTACTAATTTTTTCTTTTATATATATATATATATATATATATATTTCTCTACACTTATCCATCGCACACTTTTTTAAAAAGTTAACACATTAATGTTTGGTTGAATTCTTTTAAGTACTTTTTTGTTTTTTTTTTTTTTTAAAAAAATGTAGTCATATTTAATTTTTAACAAAAAATAAAAAAATCAGACGTTACGTTTTTTTGTTATTTTTTGTTAAGAAATCATACATTATTAATTTGAAAAAAAAAATTCAAAAAGTAACATTTAACTTTTTTTAAGAAATCTAATATTGCTAATTTAAAATTAGCAAAAATAAAAATGTAAAAATAAAAAAAGGTTCTTTCAAAAAGTTTATGTCTTATGTAAAAATTCTTCAAAAGTCCTTGAGAGCAATTCCAATGGTGGGTTCAAAAAATGGATTAATTAAGAGCAAAAATCCTTACTCCAATTGTGGATTCAAAAGTGGATCTAAAATAGATTGAATTTAAAAGTTGATACAAATTTGGATTCAAGTTTAGGTGATTTATTTTTCTCCAAGATACATAAAAAGCCGAGACACTCGTGCTTGGTTTGGGGGAAGAGATCCACAACCATTAATGAAGCACTTTGATCAAAATGACTATACAGTTCACAATTGCAAATCCAAAAATATATAGTAGAATCTGAAAAATAGATCCAACCAATGAAATTGCTCTAAGTTTAGAGCTTTATACAATAAGGTTCAATTTTATACTAAGAAAATTTTTAGATTTTTAAATTCTTTTGTCCGTTAATAAGTTCAGTGCAGTTTTAATATATAAATTGTAATATTATTAATTGGTGTTGAATTTGAGTAAGAGGCATAAAAGAAAAAGCGAAGTCTTGGTATGATAATTGCAATCTTATTATTTGGGTGCTGAATTTGAGTAAGTGGAATAAAAGAAAAAGAAATAATTTATATAGCATTCAATAAAAAGTTACTAATCCTTCAGAAAAAATTGCAGTGAACTCTCATATACTTTCAGTGAAAAAATACTTTACTTTCAATTATGAGAATTTGTGAAACATTAGTCCTGTACTTTCAAAATATGACATAAGAACTTATGGTGTTAAAAAGATAAGGTAGTTTTCCTTTATACCCTTCTCATAAATTAAACAAAATAAAAAAAATAATTAAACCAAATTTCAAAGGAACTGGTGCCATCGCCGGTCACCATTTTAAGAAATCCATTTTCAAAGGAAAATATAGAGTCCTTAGCTCTGTCTTGGTTTCTGCATACAAGCTCTCTCACTCTTCTATCTGCATCTCTGAAGATGCAGACGTTGAGTCACTTTAAGGGCAACAACTTGGGCAGGATCAACTCAGCCCAAATGAAGCCTAACCGAAACTGCAAAAGAATTGGACCCAATATAATTTAGTTGAATATTTCAAGAACCATTAAGATTTTCAACATTTGGAAGCTACTGCTTTTTGTTGTTTACATTTTAAAGCATAAATTCTTAACACAAACAGTTATTTTAAGAAACCCATTTTCAAAGGAAAAAACAGAGCCCCGGCATTCGTCAATATCATTTCCCGTTTCCGGCCAATAACCCGAGGTCGGCAATGTCTCCGTAAGAATTCTCTCTCTTTTTTGTTGGTTTTTTTAAGATACCCAAATGAAAAACTTTCATTTTTTGGGACACTTTTCAAAAATTTATGACATATATATTACTGATTTGGATATTTCAAAAAACATGAGTTTGGGGGCTTTAATGGTGGATATGTGAATTTTTTTGTTTTAATGAAATATTTCTTTGATTTTGTATAAGATTGAGTTTGATGCTTGCATGTTGAATCTGGGGTGTTGGCTGAAGAGACTCACCTTTCTGCTCTTCTAAAAATAGCGCTGATGTGAAGATTTAGGATGTGGGTAAGGGAATTAAGGCAAGAAATTGTGAAGTGGCGAGAAGGGTGTCATGGGCAAAGGTGACTGGGAAGTTGGAAATGGAGGGTAGTGAAGACTGAGATGGATGGGAAATATCTTGAGCACCGCTAATCACATTTCTTTCTTTCTCCAATTTCCGTTCTCTTTCTTCTAATGGCGTCCGTGGAGTTGCATGTGTGATAGGGTTGCATTGGGTCGTGTAAATCTCCAATCATAAACTCAAACTTAAACTTAAATTGAATCAGGATTTGAGTAAAAAGTTCCTTTTAAATGAGAGTTCTCCAATCACTTACTCAAATTTTTACTCAAATCTTTTTAATAATTATATTATACTCCCCGCAACTTTATTTTATTACGTTTTTCCCCCTCCCCCCAAGATTACCGTTCTGTGCCTCTGCCAAACACAGCCTAGGCTACACCCTACATAAAAGCACGAAAGACCTAGAAAAGAGAGGAACGCAGATCTGCAGAGAGGGAGAGAGAGAGAGAGAGTCGTCTGCTCAACGGCTCTTTCTGCAAGCCGGCAGCAAGCACGGTCGGCAGCAAGCACTGGTTCGCCGGGATGGAGAGAGAGGGAGAGAGGGGGCTTCACCGGAAAGGACTGGTTCGCAGGGAAGTAGGTTCGCCTGGAAGTCGGGACGATGAAGACAGCAGGGAAGAAGGCAGACAGCAGGAAAGAACTATTTCCAACGGTCATATTTCTTTGACTCAAATTTTTGAGTTAGAACTCAGTTTGAGTTTAAATTTAAGTAAACCTCAAATTGAGTTTGAGTTTGAGTCAGGGTTGGAGAAGATTTTTTGGCTATTTTTACCCAAATTTGAATTTGAGTTTGAGTTTGAGTCGGGATTGTAGGTGCTCTAAGAATAGTTTTGGTTTGTGTTGAGTCGTGTAAGAATAGTTTTGGTTTGTGTTATGTAGGCTAGACAATAACTATGGGTATTTATGTCTTTTACATGTAAAATGGAGTCACATGATTTCACGTGACTTTATCTTCGTCAAAAAGCAAACGGCCAACTAATGGAAATGTGCAATTTGTCACATTTCGTTCAAAACAAAGGGCAAATGTATCACAATTGAAAGTACATGGTGCAAATTATATTTGAAAAATCACTATAAGAAAATAAATTTTTAGCCATAGTAATTTAGGGATGGAAGCTAAAAGTGTCTCTGAAATATATTTTTAGGGACAGTAATATTTTCATCGCTAAGTTTCCATTGCCAAAACTCTATTTTTTTTTGTTTTAATGTTGAAAAAATTATCCCTCACTAAATGTTCTATCACTATTTACATTTTAGTGACTATAATTACCATCGCTAAATCTAATGACAGTAGAGACTATAAATTTCCATCCTTAATGATTTTAATTTTTAAAATATTATGAACTATAGGCATGGTAATTTTCATAGCTAATTCTAAAAATTATAGTGACAGTAATTTCCGTCCCTAATGGTTCTTATTATTTAAATATAATTAACTATTAAGTATAGGCATGATTATTATCAGTGGCTAATTATAAGTCTATAGGCACAATAAAATTCGGTTGCTAAGGCCTTAGTTTGAATTATGTTCAAACTGAAAACAAAAATTGGTTTTATGCAAACAGCGGCATTTTGTGAATTGGATCTGGCACCACTCTCCGACTCTCTCCTGCCCATATGCTCTCTCTCACTCCTTCCCCTATTGAAACCCTAAGCCCAGCAGCCCCAATCCTTCCACATTGCCTCTCTCTATCTCTCCCGACATTAGCGAAAGGAACTGAAACCCTAGGAGCTAGACGGTGTGCCTTCCATCCATCCTTCGCTGATCTGGTCTCTTCTTTGCGCAATCTCGGCACTGTCAGCATCACACAAGCTTGAAGATCGTTCCATTGATCACCGATCTTCATTCTCGTGCGATCTTTGGCAAGGTTGGTTGCATCTTCCATCATTTTTTTTTTCTATTTTTTGTTTTACTGAGTCATATGTATTCATTTTCTTTTCTTTTCCTGTATTTTCTTAGCAACCAAATGGAGAGCTTAGTGTTTTCTTAGCAACCAAATTGATTATGATTGTAGCATGTAGGATATATGATACAGGTTTTCGAAAACAGGAAAATATGTAGTAGAATTTCTCTGAAGAGATCGCAGAGCTTAAGGAGATCGCGAAGAGGTTCGTTCTTTCTCTCTCCATCTCTTTCTCTGTTTCTCTCTCTCGCTATCTCTCTCATACATCTATTTTCTCTGTTTCTCTCACAAAATCTCACTATCTCTCTCATATTCTGTTCCATTTTGAAAATCATAGTCTGTGTAGCTTTGCATTTATTCGTTTTAATTTGCAGCCCCCGAAACCCTCAGATCGGTCTCAGCTCCAGTTGAGAGAAGTTAGACTTTCGGATTCTTTGCCAATCTCACTCGATGATCAGGATGTTCAAATTGTTAGTTCTTCACTCCTCTATTTTCTATTGCGTTTCACTCTGTTTAGTGTAGTCGAGAGAAGTTAGACTTTCAGCAATAAATGCCCTCTCTTGTTTTTGTTGTTAACTGATTTAGGGCTATTAAAATGAACAGAGTGTGTACCCAAAAAATGAACGGAGTTGCTCGAACTCAGCTTGCTCTAGGCTGACCAAATATCTCTCATGAGGCGTGTCCTCAGTGTTTATTTTTTCAAATAGTGAGTGGGATTGAACCTTTTACCTTCCCCTTGTTTAGGGAGAAATATTATGAGGGAGGTGGTGATATCTCTACAGCACAAACCTGGATTTGGTATCCAAGTTGATGGTGCTAGTTAGTTTGCTAATAATATCTTTAGGTAGTTGTACCAAAAAACATCATCATGAAAATACCAAACCCAGTAGATATATACTCTGCTTTTTTATGTATAAAATAACATCATCATGAAAATACAGTAGATATATACTCTGCATCATTTAACTTCTTTTTTTATTTTTTATTTTTTATTTTTTTATTTTACATAAACCTGTAATTTGGAGTGCTTAATGGATGATACAGCTTCTAATCTTCCATTAACATGATATTCAGCAAGTATGATGAGCAAGGATGGAACACACAATCCTGGACTTGATACAATAACTTAAATTTCAATTTCGTGGTTGGACAGAAATTTAGTGTGTAGTTTCACAATGCATTTTGCATTTTTTGAACTCGTGTTGTGCTCTCTTCCTCCCTCTTAAATTACAGTATTAATACTATACCACCAAAAACTTTAACCCGAGATTAAAAACTACCATGATGTGTCCTGCTTTAAGTGGTGAGATCTTTTCTCTCAAACTACTTCCCTCTTTTTTACACAACATTCAAATCACGACACGTCAGGGTGGTTTTAAATTTCGGATTAAAGTGTCGGGTGATATAAAATTGTTGATTATTTTTTACCATTAGTACTAGGGAGCAAATTGTAATTTCCCATTCTTTTATATAACAAATTTGGTATGCTAGGAATAATACTATTTTTTGAAATGATTCATTTAAAAAAGTTTTAATTTTAAATTATAAAGCGAGCTACTAATAGGTTTCCTTTGAATTAACTTTACTTAAAATCACTTTTAAAAGATTACGTCAGAAGTTATTGTTATTTATTGCATCACAGATAAAAATGGACTTGCTCTTGCTATAAAACACAACCAACACATAACAGGGAAAAGCCGACAAACATTTGGAACTAAACAAAACAAACAAATAGGAAGAAAATCCCTAGCTTTAAGGAATAGAAAAACAAAGGAACAAATAAAGGGTAGCTAGCTTACCAACACCAGCAACAAGAAATCCCCCTCCTATTTGGTCACTGGAGATTTACTAAAGTCTCGATCGTAAATGAAATGCCATGATTCAAAGATGGGAAAATCAAATAGGTACAAGAGAGAGGAAGAAGTAATATATGGGACAATGTGTAAAGAAGAAGGTCAGGTTATTTTTATTAAAATACACTAACATCTTCTACTATATTCTATTTACTTGATTATCGTAGGATCTTTAGCCAATACCACACCAGTGTTTCAAGGCCTATTAATAATTTATCTTCACACCCCTTGATAGATTGATTTGGGAATTCTCGATGGACAAATTTTTGTTATAAAAAAAAAACACCTTCACACATTATACTCCTATAGCATTTTTCAAACAAATTGACTCTCTATAGTTTTGATTGTGGCGAATTTCATCTTCCAATATTTGCTTATTATAAATTTTTATTATAGAATGTTTCCAACATAAAGTAATTTTTAGTAAAATTTAGGTGATGTTTGGATTTGCTTTTTATTATAAGAACTTATTTGATTTATTTGTTTTTTTTTTTAATTTGC